>JAOXYM010000001.1:21273390-21283762 GCA_028567055.1 Leptatherina wallacei
GAAAAGTAGCTAAAAGTGCGAAAACAGCGAGAGCAACTGTTGCTGGCTGCCGCTCGTTACAGCGCCGTTGCTAGGAATTATGGACAAATTACACCTCTACTGAAAGCACACGTCTCACAGATTCCAAAAATATGTTTCAAGTCACTATGACCAAGATTCACCGAACCAGAAGCAAAAGAAGGCCGAATTTCTGCATCAAGTTAGAAAAAAATGATCATAAGTTTTCTAACTTTTGATGCTTCGCCTCCAAAAGTTAAATCCACCTTGTTAAAACCGCAGTTAGTAAACACTGCATTTCCCAGGGTGCTTTGGGAGTAGTTTTCAACCACAAACACAATTTTCTGCCTGGTTACAGGGGTTTGATTGGATGAAGACATGTGTCAATCATTCTGCATCACCATTAATGATTGGTCATATTGTTAACAGGATGACTCGGCATAATTCTGCTGTTACTTTGTCATTTCTTCACTTCAGCTCTATGAAACTTTGCACAGATAATGTCAACATGCTGAGTCATGGTTTTCTGGAGTTTTTTTATCTGCAAAAAATATTTAGGCGAGGAGAAAATTCTTAAAATGTTTTCATATTCCATCTTCATAACCATCCTCAGCAGCATCTGTGGTGATGATTTCACCTCTGAAAAACTCTCATGAGTGTTAGCTTTATTTCTATAACAAGATGGTTTATGTAGCATTTATAATCACAGAGAAATAATCAATTATATTTGTGTATGTCCATTTTTAAGCCGAAACCCCCAAAAGACCCTTGGGGCTCATGAGGGAACAGCATGTGTGTAACAAATCATAGAAATGTAATTTACAAACCTTGATTAAGTTGTACTTTATCCTGAGCTGAGACATGGCGAGATTTTGTTATTACACCTTGGAAGACATTGTAATAATGCTGATGTTGCACCCTTAAACCAGACTGGACCATGTCTCTGTTTTGGCAACTTTATTCTCCCTATGGTACATATATGTCATTTTTATTTTAGTTTTCTGAAAGGCAGCCAGGGACACACTGTGTAACCACTGGTACATGTTAACCAAGAGTAACACACAGACACACCCACACACACACACACACACACACCCACACCCACACACACCCACACCCACACACACACACACACACACACACACACACACCATCTTTCTCTGCACAGGCAGGTGATATACCATGTTGCTGATAACTGTCCCACATTCCTACTGTGTGTACAACAATAAATCAAAATACAACAATTAATCCTTTACAAAAAAAGTTTAAATGTTTCTGCTTGACAAGAATATTTAACGCATCCCCAGAAAATGTGTTGTGCCCCAATATTTTCAGGTTGCAACACGAGACTCTGCATACATTCTATTTCATGTTCTAAGAATAACAAATTTTAGTTTTATGTTTTTACAAAAAACTATCACGTTATAATATAATAAGGTCCTTTTTTTCCTTGGGTGGCATCTATACACTTCTGTAGTTTTTTGCAGCTAAAAGGTTCAGAATATTTTGAAATTAGAATTCCCACTGTTACTATGAAATCTTACATGAGGTGACTTGTAGTAGAAAGAATAGTGTAAATAGGACTGAAAGCAGAGCGATAGAAGAAGCACCATTTCTTGAAGGAGAATTATACTCAATGAACAAAAAGACCTTATGTAGATAGAGTGGTATTCATCAGTAAAGACAATTTTGTTGCTTGAGAAAGTGTGACAGGATGAAAAAAAATGAAATATCTTCACTTTTATTTGGACTGCTGCCACTTAGATTACACCACAACTGCTTCATGGTAATTGGATGAAGTGTTTTCTTTCAACATTGGTACAATTCTAAATATTTTGTTTCTATCAGTGCTGTAAGTCATGGAAGTTGGGGAGATCAGATTCAGATGTACAACAATTCCTTCAAGCTCAGAGGTAAACAAAAGCAAATTCTTTTTGCATCGTTAATTGGCAAAGAGCAAAATACTGACCCAAAAAATCTGTTTTGCAAACTAAAACACACATCACCAAACTCTAAAATCCACTGTACTACTATGAGTATGCTGTGTGTTTACATAGTTTGACGAAACAAGCAAAGTGACAACTAATCAATAGAGGAATTACCTGGCTAACAGCTGCATGTTAATATCAGATCCATTTAAACCTCCATGCATATCCACAAGCTGTATTAAGCTTATTAAATCAATACCTCCATATGGTGAAGCAAACAGATTGTGAAAACAAAAGATGTAGCACCTACATCAACACAATGTTAGAGTATGCTGTACACACTTTGAACATGTACGTGTATCACTGCAGGATGTTGAAAATATCAACTGCAGATAGTCAGCAAAAACACGATTTTGGTAGTGCAGTGGAATATTTTTACAAACGGAAAGATAGTGTAAAAAGCCTTGTGTAATTTGACTGAATCATATATAAAAGCTTTAAATAGACTGTAAGACTTTCAAAGTCAGCAGTCTGAGTTTAGTTGCCTATATGAGCATCTTCGCCTGAACCTATCATCATGAACGAACCGTGACAAAACCAAACCACGAAGCTCAGCCTTTCCATCTAAAAGACAGCAGCTGCTGTCAATTATACTGTAGCAAACCACTCGCATCACGCAAGATTCAGGGCACAACATGTCACTCAAAGAAGCTTTCAGAAACAAACACATCATAAACACTAGTAATTTCATGACCAGATATTTATTTTTTGATCACCATACTATTTCAGAGGCAGGCATTCTGACAGGCTGTAACAGAGCACTTCTGGGATATGAAGTGAAATTAAAAACAAACATTTACCCTGCCTGTGGTGGTAATGAATTTGTCTTCACTATGCTAATCTCTAAGCAAGCATTTAGCATTTTTAGAATGGCTCTTGCTGGGCATCCATGTTGACTACAGTATGTGTCTGTGTATATATATACATATTTCATTCTAGCTAAGGCAATTTAATAACATAGCCAATAAAATATAGAAAAAAACTACTTACATTTCTCTGTTACAGGAGTTTATTGATAAGACTTCAACAGGACTCTTGATTAAAACATCAATCATCATCATAATTGCTTTGCGGGGAGGGTGAACAGTAGGGACAAATACCAACCACCAGCCTGTAATCATGATTTATAATGGCATCTCTTTTAAACTAAAAGCATGATCCGATGTGAGTTTGCTCTGGTATAACATTCACATCTTTGCACTTTCAAGTATCTCTTTCTAGGCTGAGTGCACTGTCTGTCACAAGTCTCAACTTCTTGCCCTATCTTGCATTTTACTGAATACAGTGCTATCACACCACTGGTCTCCGTGGAGAGAACACAAGGATTGTACGGTGTGACCTATTGCAAGAAAAGTGTGATAACACTATCCAGTATATTGAAGATGAAAACAAAAAGCAGAGGGACAAAAGGGAAAAAGGGAGGTGAGAAGAAAGAAATGCAGGCAGAAAGGGTACAGCAGAGCTCAGAGGTTATATAAGGGCATTTCAGGGAACGCAAACCACAAAGATGGAGAGAACAGAGACTCATTACACTGAAACATTCAAACAAGGGCATGCATTGCAAAAATTGCAACCTTTTTATCAACACTCTGTATAATCAGATCACATGCCAGAAAAACAGAGAGTGCATAAACAGTTAAATAATGCATTAATCTGATCCTGTGCGAGTCCCAGTATTACACTGTCTTTCCACCTCCTGTACTCTCATTATTTCCCCTCAGGAACGAACAGGATAAATTACGGGATTTCTGTCATGATCTGTCTTCAGCTTCTGTATGCAAGAAAGCCCAGAGGACTTACAACTGCAAAATTGATTGGTGTCGATCAGCTGTATAAATGATAAAGGTAATAAATAGTTTATGATGCAGACTGAAATATAAAATTCGATAAAAACCTTCTGCATTTTAATGTGCTTCGCTTGGGGGAGAAGGACATAAAAAAAGTAGGTTTAACGTCCATGTAGACTTGATATATGCTGGTGGCATACCTCACAATCTCACAGAGATGAAAAATTTGATTAAAACTAGATCAGGATCATTTGAAAAACACAGTGAAAGAATTTAGGCTAAAAGCTAAGAAGAAAAAGTCTGAAATCCGGCCAACCTTTCGCAAAAGATTTTTCCTTGGATAAAAGCTTCTAATTACAAATTCATCATTACCACTAAAAAGCTCACTTTTAATGTTAAAAAAGAATTGAAAAGAAGATACACAATAATAATTTTAAATAATTAATTAGTGTTCACCAACTAAACCTCCTGCACACAGTGGTGACTGAATTGATGACATACTTAATGGCGATAACATGCACTGAGTGGCTGGAACTGAAAAAAATGATCAGCTAGCCATTACAACATTATTAGGGTAAGTATATATCAGTGCAATTACACTACTATAACACAGCATAGCCCAACTGTGTTACAAATGTCTCACTCAATCATCTGAATACCAATTTCTACTTTACCGCTAAAAAATACTGAAGAAAGCTGCATAACCCAAAACAACGACCTGTCTCTCCAACCACCAAATCCATTTGAAGTATACTTACATTACATCTTTGCAAGACTGCCAAAAAGCCAGAGATTTCCACACCATACTAATGTTTAAAGATCAATAGAAGAGATTTGCTGATCCCATAAGTACATACCTCAGGCAGAAAAGCTTTAAAAAACTCAGATCAGTGTTTGTTTTCAAATGTAGCTTCACATCATCAGAATGACAAGTAGACATGTTGTTCTTCAAATTAGTTAGCATGGGTCAATCTCCAATCAAATCTGTCTAGTTTTGGATTTGGAAAGAAGAAAAAATTACTTGTAAACAAAGCTTAAAATCTGACAAGTTGAGTGGCAAAAGAAATGTTACTAAATGATTGATGTGAGGGGACATCCTGAGTATTTACCAATTACAAGAAGGCATTAATTAACAATAAAACATTAGTAGGTTATAACCCTCAGTGGAGTTTAATCTACTGTATCTGTAAGTGTTTAATCAATGCCGCTGATGTATACATACTTGAGAAAAACACAGCCAGAGCCACTAGGGGGCGCAGTCCAAAACACTTGGATACTTGTCCGCCTCCGCGGCGTGCTCTCTGTCACTGCAGGGGGACAGTTGGTCATAAACTGTGTTTCCTCCTCATCAATTATCTGCAAAGCAAGCAGACACAAACACGCAGAGATTAGTGATGCTATAAATGTCCTCAGACAACATTCACATGCAATGTTGTTTATTAGGTGTAGGATCACTTCACACTCATTTCCGCTCTCACCATCAGCTTGTAAACATAATTAGAAACTGAAATCATACATTTTCAAGGCACATCAATGGATTGAATTTGTCACAGTCTCAAACCAATTGTGGTTATCTTTTGTTACAGAATAACAAACACTTCCAATTGAAGAAGCTGCATTAAAAGGAACTACGTAGTTGCATAGATCAAATAACTGAACTGCCATGTTCATTGGCTTAAACATCAGTAGGAGTTATAATTGTGAGTGTTAAAGTAAGAGTATGCCTGCAATTAATCATAATGTAGTTTTTTTTAACAAGTCACAGAATGATTAATGAGATAGAATAGTAAAAAAAACCTATTATAGTTCAGGGGATGGAACTGGTTACACCAAAAATAGAAAATAAAAATAGAAAATAAAAACAAAATTAAAAAAATACAATAAAACAAGTACAATAAATAAAATAAAATAAAATAAAATAAAATAAAACATCTGCCTGATATGGTGTAGATTCACTTGATTCTGCCAAAACAGCTGCATGGTTAGGCATGGAGTCCACGAGACCTTCCAAGGTCTTTTATGGTATCAGGCACCAAATCATTAGCATCAGATGCCCTGTGAATTATGATGTTAGGTCCCCAGTGATCTGGCTCATCACACAAATGTTTGATCTGATATGTGATCGAGATCTGTGAAATATGAACAACAAGTCAACACCTTCAGTTATTTGTCATGTTTCTCAGGGCAGTATGTTCAAGGGTCATATTTAAGGGTCTGAACAAACAGATATGACCATTTCACAGTTGGAGTTGTTGAATATCCTGCTGAAAGAGGCTGCCACTATCAGCGAATATCATTGCCACAAAGGAATAACCTGGCCTGCAACAGTTTTTCTGTAGGTAGTTCAGTTAAAAGTAGCATCCACATGAGCACATAAGCTAAGGTTTCACAACAGAACATGGTTCAATGCCTCATTGACTTTCTTCTCATCCTTTCTGTTCCCATCCCTCCACCTGGTAAACAATGCAAACATTTCAGATGTCATTTCCATGAATGTAAAAGATTACTGTCCATGGCATATCTCCATGGTCCACTTCTGGCATTTGTACTGTATGTCCATGGTTGGCACTAGCAGCAGTGGGCAGGTGTCAGAATGGGTGCTCAGAGCACTTAAACATGCTTCTTAAAAGCAAGAACACCTGCCATTACAAGCTGATGAAAGTTTTTCCCAATACCAGGTGTGTAGAAGACAACAGCCTACCAGTAATACTTTTGAATTGACCACAGACAAATGCAAATATAAAATCAATCTCATCTCCTTTTTGCTATGAGCTGTTGCAGTCAGTTATACTCTCTTTCTGAGTTATTATTGTTTGGGGACATATCTGTTAAAAAATATAAGCTTTAGCCATTTTTGATGAATGAATGAATTATCCCCGAGGGGAAATTGCATAATGCCCTAGCCTCAGCACCCCAAGTGGAAAAATAGTGTACTCCCAGGAATTATGTTCCCATTTAGCCTATGTCAATTTGAGTTGGAGTCAATTAAAACCTCTTTCCAGTGCAGAGTAATTTGACATGGGACTGAATGCCGACTGGACATATTTACATAGCATTTAAAAGCCCGATGTTAGCATGTGTTAGCTGGTTTTTTTTACCAGTGTAAAAAAGGCTTGAGAGTAAGGGAGTGAAACAAACAGCATCTCCACAATTCTTGCCTGATAGCCAGGCTCATTCTGTTCCTTGCATTTGCAGGCGTTAGGGAAATATGAATTCAGCTTGTCATTTCTTAGATAAGTTGTATTACCATGTCATTTCTTAGATAAGTTGTATTACCAAAGTATTTTATCGAGGTAATTTTGCAGACCCTGTATCTAGTGTAGTTCATGTTTTAAAGTTTGTAAAATGTAAAATGTTTCTAAAATTTGTATCACTTGTTGTAGATAGTTTAATAAATTATGCTAGCAACCCATTTCAACTTTAGTTTAATGGAATAGACCTTTCCAACAAGGCTGCCAACTCCAGCTTACAGTCTGTCATTGCAACAATACAGAAGATTTTATTTACCGATCACAATACATTGTTTTGATTGTTATTGTTTTTTTGCTTTTTTTTGCTGTTGTTGTTTTGTTTTTTGTTTCTTTTTCTTTTTTTTGTGAGTTCCAAGTCAAGTGGAAAAATATTCCCATTTGTGAAAACATCAAAAAGTCTGCAGACTTGAGGATTCTCAATGTATAATGCCCTCTCTACTCAGCTGCACACCTGAGATACTAAGCATCTCATTGATTTTAACTGGACAGAAAATGAGTTGAGTAGGCTGCATGAGGGAGTGCAGCCAGTGAGCTAATATTCACTGCCCAGAGACCAAGGATCTGTTTGATAGGAAGTGACATCAGGGCAGGAAAGATGGGGAACTTTCTCACTCCATAAAGCTGTCAGCAGAGAATTTCCTTTGTCATGCCATGTTATGAATGAGTTCCCTTTGAAAGTCTGTGAGTGTGTGTGTGTGTGTATGTGTGTGTTAGAGTCAGTCAAAGACAAAGTGAGAAGGGGAGCCTGGGAGCTACATGTGCGTGTGCATTCAGTTTATGTGTATGCAGCCTATCTTGGTCTGACGGATTATACCCCCACTTCTCTCCATGTTCCCATGGTTTCTAACAGGCATCCCGAGCTGGCTTGACTGGGTTACAACACATGTTAAGACCAGTGCAGTCTCATGGGAATTAATTGAACACCATCTGCAAAAAGAAACAACCAATTTGTTACAAAATGACTCATGACCTTTTTCTCCTTATCTCACTTTGTCACATCCTGTACTTCAGACCAACAACAGAAAAATACAAAAAAAAGAGAATAACACATTAGTGGATAACTGGATAAAAACCAAGATTTTGTGTATGCCAGAATAAGTGTTTGGCTGTGGAAGAGCTGCTCTTCAGATCCAGACAATAGCCCTCAATGTCAGTGATTGCAGGAGGCGCAAATTCTACAGAAGTGTCAAGACATCTTTGTCGCATTAAAACCAGATCGCTCTGATGATTTCACCCATTATATAAACATATAATAAGCTGCCTTCTCTTGTCCTATTATCCACCCTGCTGAGAAGTAATGTCTCATCAGACATCACCATCATTCCCTGCTGGTTTACACTCTTGCCAAAAAACACACATACACACATTGTGGCAGCTGACCTCCCAGGAGAGCTCAATAAAAGTCCTTTTCATCAAGTCGGGAGCTGTCCCGAGATGGCTGAAATGGGGCACACCAGCAGATTTCAAATGAGTAGTATGTTAAATAAACCCTGACATCTTCTGTTGTGGCTTCTATCCTCTTTACTTTCTATGCCTGAAGGCTGATCCATCCCGAGCTCTTTCAGAAAAGCAGATAAGTATTTGTGCGCTTTTTGACATGAGAGACACAGAGCATGAAAGACTGACTTAAAAGTTGATGATGGAAGGATATTTTTTCAGACAGCAGATTACTTATACCGATCCGTAACATATTATATTGCCTGCAAAGAGAAGGATGATCATCCGCAGCTTTGAAAGAGGCCTTCAGCTTCTAAAAACCTGGCAGAATCCTAATCAAAGGCTGGTCCTTGCATTTTTCTTTTATGCAGACATCTAAAAGGCTAAGGTCACACATCTGTCTGTTTCATCTCTTATTCTCTGAGCACTCCACCCTCATGTGGAGCGGTGTGACTTGATGTGATTTTAACTATGAAGTCTTTCCCTTCTATACTCCTGATGTTTAACACCACACACTGACTGAGGAGCACATGGGAGGCTGGCATGTGTAACAACAGCATGACATCAATTGCAGAAACAAACATAACCGAAAAAAATCTTTGCCAGTGTCAACGCAGGGTAATGAGATGTGAGGTGCACACAAGAAAAAAATCAAATGCTCCTCTTCTTCATGTGCTCCCATATTCAAGGCTATGGTTCACAGAGAGTGTCAAAGCAAGGCAGTAAATGTGATCAGAGCAGCCTGAGAAATGTTGCGCAAACGTCCCCCTGAATTGTACCCCGGGATGTTTTTATAAAGGTAGCAAGTGAATACATCTACAAAACTCAAAACGAGAGCACCAAACATGTTGGTAGCATTTAACCACTGCTTCATGACTGAAAACATGTGATTTTTTATATTCTGAGCAAGACTAGGGATATGGACTTTTTGCAGGTGCAGTTAATGCAATACACCAGTATTTCTCCCACTTCTGTGTTGAAGAAGCTCAAAGCAATTCCCATTTGCTCAGTTCTTTTCAAATTCTTGAAAACAGGATGCCATCTTAATGGTAAATATTTATGTTTTTCACCACTTTTTAGCCTTGCCTTGGTTTTACAAAGTGTTTCACGGGGGGGGGGGTTCCTCAGTCACCAACCATTTCTTATCGCATATTCTTCATGTAGCTCCTCTTCCTCTATCATAGACATTCACACATCAGTGTGGACGTCAAAATGTCCTTGGGCAAGACCCTAAACCCCAGGTTGCTTCTGACACATAGGGATTGGGGAATCAAACTGTTGGCATTCTGATTGTTGAACAACCACTCAACTACTCAAAGCACAGCCACAACTTTGGCAAAACTGTCTCAGCTATGAATTACTTCTAAATGTAGGTAAGGCTGATGAAATAAACATTCATTAGTAAAATGTAATAACATCTACAGGCACAAAAAGAGGTATTATGACCCTTGACAGGGACCGCTGTAAGAAAACGGTCAGTCTTATTCACTTGACATGTCGCCCATCATTGTTTATGAGTCTACATAAAGTAGAAAAAAATACTCAATCTACCCTTTTTTTCACATATCTATTTTTTTTTTCCTTAATTTTCACACATATATAACAACTCTTCTCTCTAAGATACGCCACATCTCACACTGCATGATAATTACAAAAGTCTCACATATTTGTCCATTATCATATTAGAATATTGTGGCAGCATCAGTTTCCTTGCCTTATCTCTTTTTTTTCTTTTTGAACTTTTGTCCCTTCTCTGATCTGTCCCTCCTCCCTGTTATACTCCAGATGAATGAGGATGTATGAAATCCTAATTAGCTGCAAAACTACTCCAACTGTACACTTCCTACTTCCATGCCTGCTTGTGAATTCATTGGTTTTTAAACTCTGTATACATGTATGCCAACAGCCACGG
>JAOXYM010000001.1:21287756-21303914 GCA_028567055.1 Leptatherina wallacei
GAGAGAGAGAGAGAGAGAGTTCATAAAAATTATTAACTAAAATAAAGTTAAAATAAATAAACAAAAATACAATAAATTAATAGAAATGGTCATTAAAACTGTTAAATAAGTTAAAATAAGTCTAAAAAAGGTGAACTCGTGCCACTGAGTTCTGGAGTAACTGTAAACTGGAAGTACTCTTTTTAGGAAGACCAGAGAGCAGGGCATTACAATAATGTAAAGCTGCGTATCATTAGCATAGCTGTGAAAAGCAGTGCCGTGTCTCCTGATGACATCCCCAAGTGGCGACATGCACAGATTAAAAAGTATTAGGCCTAAAATTGATCCTTGAGGAACCCCACATCTAATTTCACAGATTTCTGAGGCACATGTATCCATACTTACAAAAAATTGTCAATCTGTGAGATAGGAGATGGGAGACAGAAATAGTATGCTACACGTTAAACATACCTGCTTAAGCATAGCAGCACAATCACTGTAACTTTCACATCAAGTTCAAGACTTCCTCAAACACATCCTCACTTTTAAGGCTGTAGGCCTACTGTTGTTAGTGCTTTTGCCCACCCATTTAGAAGTTGTTTTATTTGTGGACGCTCCACTTTTGTGAAATATTCTTGGGTGAGAATAGATGTCTACCTTGGTTCAATGGCATGTAAGCATCCTTTAACAGCAGTCCCATTGCTTTTGGACTGTGTGCATATACCTATGTGTGTGTATAACTAATCAATGACAAAAAATGTTCTGGCAATCTTTGATGAAAGGCAATAACACTAAGGCCAAGAACAATTGCTTTAATAAGACAAAATTACGTAAAAAGATGTACAGGAATTAGAATTAAAGTGGAACACCAATTATCGCTGTCTATTTGAATTCAATGTTATAGAAGATTCCCTTTAATCCGCAGTATAAAACAATAAAAATGTATGGTTTGCTCTAGTTTTCTCTGGTCAGAGTTCTGTTTTTCCTCCCTGCCTTGTCCCTTTGTCTTCTTATTAACATGTGCATACATGCTTGAACACTCACCTTTTAAATCAGAATTACTGATGAAAATGTCAACAGAGTTCAACGACTAAGCGCAATTGAGACCAAGTGCTTCATCATAGAAAAGTGCCCTCTGCAGGAACAATGTAAATGATAAAGAAATGTGTGTTTTTGATATTTTCCAGACATTTTGGCTTTTTGAGATGATGTTTTCATTTTCATGTTTTGCTTTACTCTTATTTATTTCCCTATGTCTTTTAAAATCAATTTGTGTAACAGAGGCATGGTGATATAAATTGCTTTACTAAGTGGATGCCAATCTCTGCCATATGGTCCGAATTGCAAACAGTGGAATTAGTATGCATCTGGAAAAGGTAGCAGTTGTTCGGGCCAAACTATGGTAGGAAACAAGCCTACAGTAAAATAATGACTTTTTAATGCATTCTGTGGCTTGCTTTATTTTGACCTTCTGTGCCTCATTAACAGACTAACTTATAAAATATTCCTTCCTGACTGCCTCCCTCTCTTGTTATCTTTCCTGCTTTTTTTTTTTGCCTTTTCCCATCTCATGCTCTTTTCCTCTTTTTCAAAGCATATCAGTAGTGACAGTTGTATGTTCAACATGAGATCTTCACTGTAATAAAAAACACAACAGCAACACAATCTGGGTGATAAACTGTGAAGATTTGAAGTAATCTGTTTCTCTGCTGCTTTATTGTGCTCCGGAGGTATGGCTACATTTTATCCTTTGTGACATTTTCTTGAAACACCCCCAGAGTTTATTTTAGTCCTCAGAGAGGTCAGCAGGCATATAATGGTAATGCAACACCTTCTGATAGTCACTGACAAATGGAGTGTGGCTATGCTTTGTGCATCTACCGCTGGGTTGATGGATGAATGATGGAGGAAGGAACAGAGACTAACTGGCAGAACGCTACACCAGCAGGTGTCATGAAAGCATTTTGACTCACTGCCCTGCTGTGCTGAATCTATTCACCATCTCCAGTGCTAAGGGGTTACTCCCTTCTTTATAGAAAAAATAATGTGCATCACAACACAATCTGCACATTTGTTCATATGCTGTATCTTTGCACTAGGAAGAAGAATATTACAAAACAATAAATAAATGAAAACATTACTTTTTTTGTTACAATTTAAGTTTTTCTTACCTTTAGAAGAAATGCCTCTTTGTTTCATGAAATAAAAAAAGTAAGAATGTTCTACTGTGTATTCAAAAACAGCCAATGCAATCTAAGCAGTTTATCACAAGCTGCCTTTTGCTCAATAAGTAATCTTAAAGTGGCCTTTAGTGGGGCATTTGGCCCTAAACAGCTCCAAAGGGGCTAGCTGAGAGAGACTTTGAATGTACTACAATACACCCAAAGATACTTGTGTGTGACAAGAGGTATGAAGTACAACCATCGATCATTTTCAATACTCGCTTTTTTCCTATCCTATGTTTGAGGGGGGCCATCAGCTAACCCAGCTGTCAATGGACAACACAGGGCCATGAGACAAACAAAACAGTCAACCATTCTTGCTCACATTCACCTGTCACCTGTTCATTTAGAATCACAAGCATGTTAACTTCAGATGCATGTTTTTGCTATGGGATGTTTTATGTAAAGCACCTTGAATTGTGTTATACATGAAATGTGCTATACAAATAAACTTACCTTGCCTTGGGAGAGATCTGGAGTACCGGGAGAGAATCCATGCATGCACGGAAAACACACAAACTCCTCACAGAAAGGATCTGAAGTACATGCTCTCTTGCTGTTAGAAAACAGTGCTAACCACCACACTGGCATGAATTCCAAAAGAATACAGAAATGTTGAAAACAACCTTCACATTCAGCTAAGTGTTTGTGGATTAACAAATTGCACCAATTTTTCTTAGTTAAACACAGATTTCTGTTATGCTGAATGTCACAAAAGTAATTACCGCAGAATAAAAATACAAAGGCATAAACCTAAATTAAGATATAAATGGGTCATACCATGCTGACTCAACTAATCCTCCCATTTTAAGGTAGGGTAGAAGATCCTGGAAAAACGGTTCCAGCAAGCTACATTTTGAAACAATTCAAAAGTATAAACCCCTTTCTTCAGATTTCCCTCTGAAGCCATGCCTCCAGAGCACAGGAACATGCAGATGGGGGAGGGACAAATAGCGGTTGAGTTTGATAGACAAATCACCATCCAGTCTTTTAGATTGGGTCAGAAAAAATTATCAGATGGTCTTTTTAGTCCTGTCCGTTAAACAGGAGACTAAAATTTTTGTTTGTGTTTGAGCATTTAATTAATTAGCTGCAATCGGGGTGTGAAGAGGATTTTAAGCAATGAAAAATACTCCTGGAAAACATCTCCTACCCTAGCTTTAAGGTCCACCAATACATGAGAAGCCAAAATATTAGAAACACTTGAAATTAATGAAGAACTGTGCAACAAGTCTGTTGAAAAGACGTTGAAAAGACGTTGAAAAGACGTTGAAAAGACGTTGAAAAGACGTTGAAAAGACGGCTCTGCCAATCATATAATCAACATTGGGATTTTGGTGAAAAGTGATGGGAGGAAAGCTTTTCTTTTTTATGACATAGAAAGGATTGTCTATGTAAGAATGTCCATAGACCTCTATATTTGGTTGAAAAGTGAAAGATGAAACGTGCCTGTATGCACTCCCTCCATCATCTGGGCATACTCCTGATGAGATGGCAGATGTTCTCCTAAGCAGTAGTCCTTACAGACCTGGATCAGGGCATCTGTCAACCCCTGGACAGTCTGTGGTGTGACGTGGCAGCAGTGGATCAAGATCAAGTAATTTAATCGTGCCCAAAGGGAAACTTTGTTCACAGACATGTCCTCAAGACATTACAACAACGATGAAAATCCCTCACATACACCAAAAATGATGGTCCAATAAAATCACCAATGAAAACCACTAAAGAAATAAAAAACACTTTAATTAATTAAAAAAGGAAACATACCCAAAATGATCCTTTGATACATTAAAAATTTCCAAAATAAAAACACTAAAGAAGAATAACTACACAAAATATGATTATTCAATAAAACTATGAAAAGAAATTAGATCATCTGCAGCTTTTTAAAAAATTATATAGCACAGGGAACAAAGGACTTGTTTAGTCTCTTAGTTTTAACTCTTATAGATGGAAGGAGACATGATGTCCCAGAGGTGTTCAATTTGATTCAGGTCTGGTGAATGGGCAGGTCACTCCATAGCATCAGTGCCTTTGTCATGCAGGAACTATTGACACACTCCAGCTACATGAGGCCGAGCATTGTCATGCATCAGAAGGAACCCAGGTCCACTGCAGCAGCATATGGTCTGACAATGGGTCTGAGGATCTCATCCTGGTACCTACTGGCTGTCAGGGTACTACTAGCTGGCACATGGAGGTCTGTGCAGCCCTCCAGGGATATGCCTCCCTAGACCATTACTGATCCACTGTGTCGCTATCAGCACAAGAGGCAATTACTTCTGGTCTAGACACCCACTGCATCTTTTCATGTTTTATGATGCCATGGTGTCCTGATCTCTGAACTTTTCAACAGGAGTTTGTGATGCATTCAGAACACACAACAAACCAAAAGAAACATTTTCAAAAGCCCAACAGATCAACAATCAATGTTTTAACTATTAATGTTGTTTTTTAATGTTTTTTAATGTTGTATTTTTTGTGTAATTTGTTTGTATGTGCTTTTTGGTTTTGTTATTGTGTTTTGCACCTTATGGCCATCATAAAGAGCTGGTTTACCGGCTGACATACAGGGGTATGTGCAGAGGTGTGTGCCAATATCCTCTCACAAACAACAAGCTTGTTCTGGGCTTGACTCTTTCATAAAGTGCTTAACATTTTAGCAGCACAAGCTGCAGCTACCACACACCACAAAAACCTGATGCTTGTTTTCAACAAATGGAATTCCTGAAATTCACATTTCATAAAAACAAAACAGGGTATTAGAAATGGAAAGCAGCTCCACTGCCTTGGTGTGTAAGTATATTGGAAAACAAAAAAAAATATGTTCCCTGCCCTTTTTTCATACTTATTTAGAGCTGCTAATTATTTATCTAATTTACAACAAAATTACTCTTTAAAAGATATGAGTATTTGAAATAGATTTTAATAGTTTGAATCAGTTTTTACATGTTGCATACAGTACAATCATTATACATACTGAATGTGGGTGTTGTCAAAAGTATGATATACCTTATACCATCAAGGGCAAACTCTAATCATTATCCTATCCTCCTTTACACCAACATCTAAAATTCCCAATTGCTTTGAAAAATCCCCTGGGCTTTGTTGTTTTCAGAGAGGAATAGAGGTCAAGAGGGAAAATCAAATTAGGCTCTCATTTGATCGTAGTGGAGCAGGAGAGGCTGCTCATTAAACAGCCAAGCCCCCTGCTGCTGAGTCATTAAGGCCATATTTACCATGCTATAGCACTATAAGCCGAAAAAACTAAGAAGATTTACCATATAGTGCCCACTTAATTTGAAGGAGAAATAAAGGCAGCTGGAGGATATCGACAGAAAAGGAGAAGGGAAATTTGACTCTTATCACAAAGTTACAATCCTTGAAGGTTATCTGCAGTAATTTGATATTTCCACATTTTGAACACAAACATTTCAGATTTATAGGCTCACAGTAACAACGAATGGCATTAATTGTCTTAATACTTATGTATCACAGGCTGTAATGTCCTGCAACACAGTTCAACAATCTTAGTCTGCTTATAGAGTTAACATCTTTATTTCCATCCTGGTTTCATGCATTTAGCACCCCATCTACTGTTTTGGAGGTAATGCATTTTGATGCCCATCTAAAAGCCTGAGAGTAACATGTGCTGTTGGGAGACCACAAAGCGTACAGGGGCTATCACAAATGATTACAGTCAGCCAGAGGGTGACGGGGACCGCCAGGTGCTGGGGTCTGCTGAGGCATTACTTATTGAATCCTGTCTTTAGCTGCAACGAGACCCGGGCCATATCTAAATGGCTTTGAGGAAATCACACACCCTGTCAGAAACTATTAGGTTCCTGTCACAGAAAGGAGAATACCTTGGCCAAAGTTTGCAGCTTTTTTTACAGGCCAAAATACAGTGGTGATATGATAAGGAGAGTGAACCATTTGCAGGAATGTGTTGTGATATTATCAAGAATCAGAAAGTATTTTATCACAACAGGTGTATTTCAGAAAGCAGCATGATATAGACCCATTATGCCAACAGTGACTAGTAGCCATTTACTTGTACTTTACAGACAAATGAAGAGTCTTAGAAAGACTCAGTATCCAGAAAAAAGGAAAATCTTATTCTTTATATAAAAAATTGGAAAGTCATGTTACAAATTGGCATAATCTGATCAGGTAAGACCACAAATGAGAAGAGTAGTGACAATTAAGTCAGACGTCATCAGTTTATCAAAATTCATATACTGGTCTGCCTTTAGAGGGTTGCATGGATTTAATTGGATTAAATTAAAGGAGACACTGGCAGGGGTGGATAACAGCTATCAAAACATAACTTGAATTTCAATTTCTTATTTGAATGATCCTTCTACCCCTTCATCCCTCCTACACGTGATCACCATTCGCTGTGTACTTGGAACTAAAATACAACACAAACGAGGTAACGTTCATTTTCTTTGTAAATACCAACAATATCAATTCAGTTAATTCTCATCTGCCTGGAGCATCAGCTAAAATGGAGATTACCATTTTGTAGTAACTGTTTAAAATGAAAATGAATCCAACTTCAATCAATAGAGATTTCTTCAAAAGATGCCCAACTCATCTTTTTTTACTTATACACCTTAAACTCAACCTGTCTTTAAAGGGTGATTGACCCTTCCTGACAAGTCATTCCTTTGTGTAAGTATGCATTTTGGTTTATTCTTTATACACGTGTTCCATGTAAACATGCCACAAACAGCGTTTTTAACTCTAACTTGGCCTAGATTCTTTGTCAAAGTTCTGTCTATTGTCTTCATCATAAAAACTACAATCCTGGTAAATGAAGCAAAAGCATTTGCTTTTGTTAAATATAGCCCAACTCAAATGTTGTAAGCTTCTTGCTCAATGTATTCTCATTACCTGTTTGTAGTACATCCTACAAAATGTATGCATAACATTCCGCGCTTTTACTGTGTATTATCAGCAACATGAGAGCAGAGCCTGCAGATTTGCTCATCATGTGTTACGGTGAGCACGGATGAATGGACCCAAATGCAGAACGACGAGGCAGATGAAAAATAATGTTAAAGGGTTAATCCAAAAACCAAAATAAACAGGAAAACCAATAGGGAAGCTAAGCAAGCACATGACGAGGGAAACCAATAGGATGAACTGACGAGGGAACTGAAAACCATGGGAAAATAAATACACCGAGGGACAAATGAGGAACAGGTGAAGTGAATGAACAGACGAGACCAGGTGATCTAATTGACAGAACTTAACCAGAACCACAGGGGAGGAAACTACAAAATAAAGCGGCAAACCAAAAATACATGACACAAAACCAAAAACCCTCATATCATGACAGTAAGGACAGTTTTGTTTTCTGATAACATTATTTTTTGCATGTGTGTGTGTGTTTCAATTTATTGCAAATATCCATCCACCCATCCATTTTCATCCATTTATCATGGGCAGGTAAGCCGCCCCAAAAAAGGATTTTGTCAAAATCTTTGTCAATATCATTAAACATTTTAACCATTGTATAATTTTAAGGAAATATCGTCTCGTGGGTTACACACGGAAAGTTCCCCCTTCTCTTGGATCTTTTGTTACGATTAGAACGAGTGTAAATCGAATCACAAGGGCGGTCTCAAGAGGGGATTGTGTTAGATAAGTGCCTTAGGACAGTCAGCTTTTTCTGTTACAGCTTCACGAGAGTGAAATAACATCCCAATATACATCAGGGAAATCAATACATATGTGATTTTTAAGTCTCGTTTAAAACACAATTTAAAAAACAAAAACTAATGTCTAATCTATCTGATTGAAAAAATCTGATCAGAGATTCCAGCCAACACATTTACAGGCCCAGTGCGTACTAGTTCAGAAGAAGGAGGGATTTCTTTTTTTTTATTATTTTGAACCTTTTGACTGTTGAATACTCAATAATCCTGAAACTCTTTCACTTTCTGATAAAACTGTACCCGCCACGGTCCCATTCTGTTTTGCTGCCGCCCGTGTTCAAGTCTTCCCTAAAACTCGTTACGTCACGTAAACCCCACGTGGTTCAAGCATGCGCAGAAACAACATACACCCGGAAGCGATCAGAATGAGTGTTTACATGGTTATT
This sequence comes from Leptatherina wallacei, assembly GCA_028567055.1. Taxonomy (NCBI): domain Eukaryota; kingdom Metazoa; phylum Chordata; class Actinopteri; order Atheriniformes; family Atherinidae; genus Leptatherina; species Leptatherina wallacei. The sequence goes on from JAOXYM010000001.1 coordinate 21,296,070, forward strand.
TTTTGCTGCTGGTCCGATCATGAAAAGGTTTAACCACCCCTCTCTATCGGATTGAAAATTCTTTCTGATCTGATCGACCTCGATCAGATCAGCTGAAGAATTTACATGACCCATTTTTATTTTGATTGGACATTCAATCTTATCAAAAGTGCTCTATGTAAACGTAACTGACTAGTTAGCTGTCAAACCTGTCTATATTGAAAAGTTTGTCAGCCACTGCCATCTTGTTAATGTTAGTCCTTGCTCTTATGTGTATGTTAAATACCATCTCTCTGTCCATGTCTTGAATGAAACATGCTGCTTACTGACCAGATTGTGCTTTGATGTATCTATATGTGAACTTGTGCCTGCATGTTTTTACTTACTATTTTTTTCAATTTTTTTAGTTTGTCTTGCTTTGTGATTTAGTGGCTTTGTCTCAATGCTATGTAGATTTTACTAATGTCATTATCAATTGTGTCTTTGTCTTATCACCTTCTGTTCAGTTCTAGCTTATTACATCTGCGAAAAAATTGGAGGTTATGTTTTTTGTCGGCGTACGTTTTTTTGTTCTTTTTACACCAGAATTATTTTTTCATTGAGACAAATAGAAAGTTTCCATCACAAACTAGCTCAGTGAAAACGGCAGGATCAGAGTAACAAATGCTGCAGTGAATGGATGTTGAGCAAAATGATAAATCTGGTTCATTTTAACCAACTGTTCCCCGTCAGTTTGGCTCTAAAAATATAATCAAGATTGCTTCCAAAAGACATGACTTTTCTTTTTCTTTTAAATTGAAGTATGTGTTTTTGAGTCTGACAAAGTCAACACAAATTAGAATGAATGACCATTAACTCCGTTGGGGAGAACTTTAAGAAATAATCTCAGATCAGTTTTAAGGAGTTAATGCTGGTTATCCTCGTATGACATCTTTTGTAACTCTTTGTTGGACTTTTTCCCCCAAATCAAAATGTACAAGAACTTTAGTTTCTGTTTTGATATTTAAAAAGGGGGAGGAACATTTACAGTACAGGGAGGAGAAATCTGAATTATGTATAAACAAAATATGTTATTATCTCTGTGGTCAAATAACTTGCAGTGATGGACAGGTCTTCACTGGATGGCAACATCATTGCTGTAAGAATAATCTGAATCCAGGATGTAACCGAGTGGATTCATTATGTACTAACGTGGAAACTGAATGTCAGTCAATGTCACATTCTTTTCAAGCTAAAAACTGGATCATGTTGAATAAGTGTGGATTTCAGCATTGGAATTTAAAATAGGATCCCATGCATTCTGATTATCAGGATTGTTACATGTATGCATTTCAGGCTAAATGCATACTAAAGAGAACAATTATCCTTCAAGTTTCAGTACCTAACTTAAAATAAAGGGAAACACTTAAAAATGATACAACTGGATTGGATCTGAACACATGCAACTTCAACATGGATTCGCTGGTTGGAGTCGTAAAGTTGGACGACAGCTTTGGAATGAGGCATCACCCTCCATGATCTTTTACTTTCATTTTGGACATAAAAACAAAAGGGGTTTTGCTCCCAGTTAAGAAGACACTCAGTTTTTCCTTTTTAGATGTGCTCTGGGTGGTTCTACAACCAGTTGATGAACTCTGTGACTGGATGGCCATGGTAGCAGATCTGATACACTGCATTGAACAGAGGGAACTTGTCAATCAAGTTTTTGTGCTTGAGGATGACATACACCTCAGCTGCTGTTCAGCAGCTGGTCCCTGAAGTTTCTGACCGTTTAGCTCTTTACAAAAGCTTCTGCTAATTTGTGGTTGCGGCCGCCGTAGCAGGTTCTGATGTGGTCGGCTACGCCACAGCTCTCCAGAAAGGTTACGGAGGACACGGGACAGTGCAGAAAATGCGTGCAAAGGTGATCATCCCCATCAGGCCCAGCCTGATCACTGCAGCTTTGGTGTTGTCCCCAAAGCCCAGACCATCACAGAATCCTGCACCGACTGCAACAATGATCTTCAGTTCCGCCTCAGTTACTCTGAAGTTGTTGGTGTCCATGAGCTCCTTGAGGAGAGCCCCATAGTTTTTATTCTTACAGCCAATGGTAGTCTCATAAAACTTCTTATCAGCAACCTCGTTGGCAATGTTGGCCCCCATCAGCACACTCATTGTGATGGCGAGCTTCTCATCGATCACTTCTGAGATGAGTTTAAGCCCCTCAGGCCCTTAATGTGTCGGCCTACGTTTGTCTTTCTGTCTGTCTGTCTGTTAGCAACATAACTTTTAAAACTAAAAGAATTGTTGTCTTTGATTTCATCATGCTTTGATCAGTTTTATCTAATTGATTAATATTTTTAGATTGATGGATAATGGTTTTCCTCATAATTTCTGTTCATCCTTTTCCTTATTCTAGGGAGCCTTTGTAAGACCAGGGCCAGTAACAACATATGAAAAGTATCCCTGTAGTTAAATCTGGCATATTTAAAAGTGTTCCTTTGTTTTTTAAAATGCTTTGTCCCTGGGAAATAAAAAAGTTAATTAAAGTAAAATAATCAGCAAGATATATCATGCCGTATTGGGTTTTACATTAAAATCTCCCTACTCCAGGCACTTTTTGGAGGTTTCTTTTTTCCTATTTGCTGCTCTTGGTGTTAATCGTAGACTTCATGTGAAAGCTGTTATCTATGTTGTGATGATACATCTTCTGATGCAAAGCCAGGGCACATCATCAGTGATGTATCCTGAGATATCTGGGTGTTTCGGGTCTCTCGGACAAACTCCCTCAGGTGACCCTGCCGATGCTGATCAGGCCTCAGCATGTGCCCTGCTGCTCACCCATGGATCCACTCTCTTAATCCAGAGCCACCCAGAGGCTTTTTCTGCTGCCTCTGTGCTGTCCTTTCGCCGTGCAGTATAGACCCTGCACCGATGTAAAGTCATAAAGATTTTGCAGTTAGAAATGAATGTTTACCAATAATTTCAGAGTTTGTAAATGTATATCAACTTTTTTCATCCTGTAAAAAAAAAAATCTGCCTGAAAAAGTCAAGTTTGTGAATGTTTAGTAAAAGTTTTGCATGGTTGTAAAAAAATATTTTGTATATGTAAAAAACAGAATTTTTTTTGTAAACATCTTGTCCACAGATATGAAGCACAAAACTGCATGCAAGATTGGAGTTGAGGTTGCAAATTTTGTCCCCGTCTTTATACCATTGAATGGTGATTAAACCATGGTGGTGACTTGCATGTGCAAGACAAAGAATAAAAAATTAAGCTTTTTGCTTCTTTGTAATAATTTTTGGGGAAGTATATTCCAAAAGGAGTCATCTTTACAGTTTTAATCTTTTTCACAATCTAGGACATTAATTTACTGTAAGCTTGACAAAAATCATGAAATGCTAGATTTAGGGTCAGTACAGTCTATGGGTCAGAGTCAGGGTTACATCACAGATTATCAAGTATATACACATCCATAAGCAATGACCATAAAGAAATCATGAGAGAAAAAAAGAAATGATAAAGTTTTAGCAAAGTGAAATTGGAATGTAAAAACTATTTTCAGAAGGCAATAGCATAGGCTATAGTTTTTAAACTGGACATAAATCTATTTAAGCATTTGGTTGTGTATAAGTAATTAAATAATGCACCACTGGGGTTTTAATATTAATATAATTTAAGGCCTGATACCCTGATGGGCTGAGGATTTTCTGCAAGATCTGCAATCTTCACAAGTAAACCATTACAGCTGTTATTACCCCATGAGCTTTAATTTACCAACAAATATGATGAGCTAATAAAAGGACCCTAGCAAGTGATTTATACATTTTTAATGAAGTAATCCTCACTGCAAACTTAGCTCGTTTTGATCACAACAAAAGTTTGCAACCCACTTCCCTCAAGGTCTCACGGTAAAATTTTCAGCTACTCTCCCTTTTTCATGACCTAACTAGAAGCACTAAAGAGAACACATACCTCACCCAAGCCATAGGGCCTGTCACCTGAGAAAATTCCCCAAAAAGCCAAACAGCCCCCCAGTACCCCTTATATTTCAAACCTTCTGGATCACCAGATCCAAAATATCAACATGATCCAGGTCAATGTTGGATTATGACATCTATGTATCTAGAAGATGGCCTGTTACGGTGTTTTATAATGTTTTGGACAATGCTGCACTGAATGCCTCTGTCCTCTATCAGAGCTGCATCAATGCCAGAATTTCTCCACCGTGCATTCATTATTGAACTCTCCACAAGTGATAAAATAAATCAATATCAGCTGACATCAAGTGCTCTGTTTTGTTCATTTAGCATTATATTACACTTTTTTCTAACTGTTCCCCCTCAAATAATAGATTAAAAAAACAGCCTACATTTAAAAAAAGATTTAATTTCTTTCTATGTTAGCTGATAAGTGAATGTTGTGAGCTAGTAAGTATTAGACATTTTCAATTTGAAATACAAGCCCAGAATAATCCCACAAGCTAATCAATTAGCAATTTATTGAAGCTTTTTCTACTTTTGAATGATAAAGAAAAAATAGAAAAAGGTGAAGAAATTGGCCTCTTTAAAAACCACCTTTACCATTTTGTTTTAATGCTGTGTTGGCCGGGTGTGAAAGGTGACTTCCTCTGGTGTAGGGATGGGTGTATGGATACTTTGGCGTCGATACTTTGATACCAGCCAGTCAATGTATCGGTATCAATACTTTTTTGAGCATTGATATAGCACTCTGCTGATAAAAAAACTAACATTTGTTTTAAATTCTGAGAGTTTAAAGCGATAAAACTGCATTAGAAGTCCAGACGCAGTGTATTCTTTGTGCTACATGATTGTGGCAGCCTATCAGATGCCATGATGATACTGCAACTGTTAGTGATGAGGTTTTGTTTTGATATTTTACTGGTTTAATGCAGGTTATTGCGCATTATGATTTATTATATTTGTCATATTACTATTAAGTGTTTTATTTTCCATTAAAATTGTGAATAATCTTACATCAATCTGTGATTTAATTATCATGTCATTTTAAAAATATTTATTCAAGGGGCAAAAAAGTATCGGTATCGATATCGATCAAAAAGTCTACTCTGGTGGTTTTAGGGGGTGTGGGAATGTTGGTGATTTTAGTGTTAAAAAAATGTTCCTGGATCCAAGCGGTGACCAAGATCACCCCTAAAATCTAATCAGTTGTTCCTTTTACCGTTTCAGACATTTCCTTAAAATGTCATCAAAATCCGTCCAATTCTCTTTGAGTTATGTTGCTAAAAGACAGACAAACATAACCTCTGCGCTTTTATGGAGGTAATATAAAGGAATGCAGAAGTAACCTTTATAAGTTTCATGATTTGAAAATTTGAAACAGCCAAAACTATGAAAAAATAAGGCATTTTCCATTGATCAAAAATACATTTGTAACACATACTCTTGTCTACAATAAGTTAGATACGCCACCCAACATGTTTTGCAGAATTTATGAGGCAGAGGAAAAGTTAGCTGTACTCAAACAATTGTTTAGAAATTTAAGAGCTTGATTGTTTCAAGTGTATCGGTAAGCACCTGTTAACATTTTAACAAAAAACTTGCCCGTTTCTTTCCTTGGGCTTAATATAGCTCTTGCTACTGGAGATTGCCACCTGTTTATACTTTTGAATTTCATCCCATGACTAAATCATTTGCTTGTTTCCCAAGACAAATCTCCAAACTGATTTACTATTGGCATTGTTATAGTACAGGTAACATCCAAACATTAAATGCCACCACTAAATGCTTTATCAAGAAGGTTGCTTTTACTTCATGTTATGAGCTGACTGACTTGAGTTAATTCTACTTAAAGACACCCATCTAAGTCATAGTTGTGCAAACTAGATAATGCCATTTGAAAAAGACACTGCCTTCATAGGGATCATGGGCAGAGACCTTGCCCATTTGATGTGCCTCTTTTTCATAAACAGGACTGTGCAAAGAAAGACACAGTATGGAAGGAAACAGTTAATTGTGTTGGTATTACTAAATGAATATCAAACCAGTTACCAATGATGGGAATAATGGCGTTAGAATAACCAACCGGCATTACTTTTTTCAGTAACAGGTAATCTAATTACTCTTTCCATTATTACAATGCCTTTACTGTTACTGACAGCGTGTTATAATTTGTGGCAGGATGAAGGAGGGCCCGGGCAGTGTTTGAAACCCAGCCTTCTGGTTGAGAGTCATGCGTGCTGACCAGTCAGCCAAAGGAATATCCCTGTGGCCAAGAAGCCAGGGCACAAATCAATCAGCGGCATAGTGATAGGACCCACACTGTCACATATTGTAAGATGAAATTTCTTTTTGTATTGGTTGAACATACGTTTCACATTTGTTCTGACCATATTGTGCTCCTGTTGTAGTGGAGAGGAAGCGGAGTTATACGGTTTACTGGAGAATACACTCAAGAGTAGAAGAAGAATTACCTTGTTCTGTGGAGACCAGGCAGGTGCTAACTAAGAATAAAGCAGCATCATATGTTCGAGCCAGAAATTGTCCCTGAATTCTTTCTCTTACCCTCGACCCAAATTTAGTTAACGCAGAAGAAGCAGACAGCGTTACACGATAATTATGCTCACTGAAGCTGTTTTCAACAACCTGGAAAGGGTTGTAAGACCATTTCATAGTGAGATAGATCAAGCTGAAATCATTCAGTAGTGGAGCTTCCTAGACATAAACAAGCATACAAGTTCACCCCAAGGTCAGACAATACTAGAAACTGCAAAAAAAAAACAAAAAAACAAGACTTACATATCTGACTCTACAGGTCTCAGTAAACATGTTCAATGTTAAAGTTCATGGTTCATTATCTTTTGTGTGGAAGTGTGGCAGGAAAAAGCTTCTTCTCTTAAGAAAGAAGATGGCTTGAGTTTGCAAAATTGCATCTTTGCAGTCCACAAGATTTCTGAAATAATGCCCTTTTCAAAGTAAAACTTTTTTGATTATAGGCACAGTGTTGAGCAATGTCAAACACAGCATATCACAACAAACCCTTCATACCAATTGTCAAGCACAGTAATATTTGGGCTTGATTTCTAGCCTAGGGACCTGGGCACCTTGTAGTTATTGAGTCGGCCATAAACTGAAGCCGTCTGTCTGAAAGCTAAAGCTTGGAACCATTTGCATGACCCAAGTACAGCAGCAACCTTACAACAGAATGGCTGAAAAAGTAAGAATGAAGGTGCTCCAATAATCAAGCAAAGTTCATACCTCAACCTGATTGAAATACAGAGACAGGACCTCATCAGAGATGCATGTATACCCATAAACTTCAATGAATTGAGGCAGTGTGAAGAGGAGTTAGTCTAAATTCCTTCATGACATCACAGATGTTTTTAAAGTTAATCCTGCTTTAGGGTGTTTTACAAGTTAATGAACATCAGAAAGTGTAGTTAGTTTTTCAAAAACTGCCTGTATTTTGTAATTTGTTTTTAATAAGTGACAATATAATATGTCAAGTGTTATTCATTAAAGAATTATTTATTTTATTTCAAAACATGTGAAATACTAAAATGTTCAATACCATTCCCTAATATATGGAACTTAAAAACTGTAAGTGGGTTTACTTTCTTTTTTACACAAAGTGTAAACCTTCATTTAAATCTTTGATTATTTGTAAAATGTGTCCATGTGAGTTAACAGTTTAGACAGAAAACATTAATGTATAAATTAGAACACTGCAGGACACAGTCCATATAAAGTTGAAAGCCAACACACACAACCTTTTGGTCTGGCTTAAATGTCACATTAACATCAGTTAATGTGACATTTAATTGTGACATCTTCATTGGCTTCCTGTTAAATCCAGGATAGAGTTCAAAATCCTTCTTCTCACATATAAAGCTCTCCATAACCAAG
>JAOXYM010000001.1:21328879-21341580 GCA_028567055.1 Leptatherina wallacei
GGTGCCAAGATTTAAATGATATATCAGAGAATTGTTTAAGATTGGGAATAAAGTGCATAATATGTCTCCTTTAATAGTGTGTCTGGACTCTGGGAGAGAATCTAAGTACCGCCAGGAAACTACACACACCATAGTGATGTATTGTAGTCCGATTAACAGAATATGTCTTCAAGAAGTTCATAAATTATCAAGTTGAATAAAAGAAAAAAAGAAACAAAAAAAAGGTTTAAAATGAATTTGTAACTGTAAAATGAAGAGGTAACTCAGACATGTCATCAGCTGTACACCAGCCTTGCACAAATGTAAAGCATACTAAATGTCAGTGTGACTGGTAATTTGTATAATACAGATGTGCCATGAGACAGTCCCACACATATTGAAAATCAAACAGTCCACATATTTAGAAAGAGAGAACTTGTATACAGTTTTCTTCAGCTTTTTCTATTTAATTTCATTTGTTTTATTGAAGGATTCACAATAAGTGCACAACTAAAAGATAATAATATAGGCTACAGAAAATATTTCTGTGACAAGACAGATGAAGAAAATGCAAATGTGTTGCCCAAAATGATCATTGCAAGCAGAAAAATTAATTATAACAGATCCAATATATGTAGAAAATAAAAGAGGAAAATGTCAAAAAGAGACACAACCATCCGCAGCCCCGTGGAGGTTAATTGCAGTTTTATTGTACAGCACACAAACAGACAATCACTCAGGTTGCTTATTGTTCTTGTGCATTACGGTAGTCATTCTTTTCATTTATTATTTACAAGTCTCTCTTCTTTTTTTTTCAAAGAGTTGTCTGATTTATGGGATGCCTTGTATTACTTAAAATTGATTTGGGTAGTTTATTACAGAATCAAGTATACTTCTGTGTTCTGAGTTTATGAGTATGAAATACAGAGGCCTGTTTATTAATCACAAATATAGATTTTTAGGGATTATAAATGTTTGACATATTCCTACCTCAATCGATTCCTACCTCTAATAGTGTAGTAGAAAGCTATGGCTAAATCCGAAATCTTACTTTTTAGGACCATATGCATGCATGGTTGCAGAGTAGGACTTATGCACAGTCCATTGTCCCTGGATGGGAAGCGACAGCCCATAAACAGCCTTTACTAGGATGCAGTGGATGATTAAGGGTAAATGACATCTAATGTGCAGTTATGCAGTCCTTAGGAGATCCGCAAGGACACACTGCTGTCTTCCCATTTCTTTGATACAATGGGCTACCGCAAATTTCTCTAAACCTTTCCTTCTCCACATTCCGGCAACGTCAGTTCTTTTGAGTGTAAGATATGGGCTTGTCGGTGCCCACCTGTAAGTGTGAAGGTGTGATAGAACTGCAATTTATAAGCTTTTAGGCTCTTTTGGATTTAGAAATGATTCCTTTTCCTGTGGAAAGAGGCCACCTGCTGTGTTCTACAAAACACTGCCTCACTGAACCTAAAACCAAGCCAAAAAGTTGGTGCACAGATATAGGATGAATATTTAGAAAGGAAAATAATAAAATTTCTGTCAAATGCAAGTAATTTTCTACAAACAAAAGAGCATAATGGAAAATACGATAATTGAAAATAATGTTCTTATGAAGAATCAAAGCTGTTTTCATTTGAGTTCAATATAGATGGAAGATGTTTTTAAAGGAGGGGTAGTCAGCCATGCATAGAAGTATCCCTTTCCAATGGGAACACATTCCCTATGTGGCAAAACACCTTACCAAAAAAAATTTAATCTATATCTAAACATATAGCAGTCACAAGATGAACAGCACTATAGAACTGCAGACTGTTACCAGTATATAATTGTTTTTCTGAGAGACCATGATGACAAGACCAGGGGCACCAACACAAGGGATCACTAACCACATGTTTTCTCATCAACTCTCCCAAGCCAGCAACATAGTGTAATGCAGACGAACATGTGAATTGTTTTTACTGAGATTAGCTGTTCATCTACAGTACCAGTCAAACATTTGGACACCCTCTAGCATTGGATTTAATGGGAAAGGGTGTCCAAACGTTTGACTGGTACTGTACATTTTGTTTTTCTTGGGTTAAAAGTCAAGAATTTCAGCTATCATGACATGAATGTTAGACTATACACTGCGTGCTCCAAAAGGATGCCTTGCTGAAAAAGAGTCAGAGTACTAATAGAGTCATTTGTGCATTCAGCCTCAAAAACATCTGCCTATGTAGGCTGTAGATTGGTTTTCAAAATTTTAAAGGGACTCTGCCTCTAAATACAAAAACAACATGGCTTACCTGAGTAAATATATTGTGATCTAAAACAACCAGGTACCTGCAGCCCAAATTAGATCAATTAGAGATTTCTATGCAAACATATTATAAGAGCAAGATAACACATGTTAAAAGGCCTACAACTGTGTTTACTAACTGTTATGATCTAAAATCACAAGTCTTTAGAAAGTGTTGAGATTGAGTTTATGCAACACTCAAACATTATAAATAGACCTTTTATTACGCATTTGTTATGCATTAAAAGATATAGTGCCTATGACCACAGGACTGAATCTCTTTGCTACCTCACTGATGTGGTGTGCCAGTGTTCACCTCGAGAATGCTCTCTGCATACCCACCATGAGAATGTCAGCAAAACAATTTAGCAATGTTGGTAGTATAGTCCACAGCTGGGTGGGATAATTGAAATATGTGTGATCTTTGTAGTGTGTTTGTTTGCATGTTTGGGATTTCATTCATTGGTTAAACTTTGTTTTCACTGCTCAAGGCCCAGAATTGTCATGGAACGGGTAAACCATTTAGGAAATGCATTTGGAAAAAAGAAAATGCAAGGAGGAAAAGAAAATGGAAATGGAGAACGGAATTACATTTTTTGAATGTATGATATGGAAAGGTATTTCTAACCAAATTTATAAATTGTGTTATTTAATTCAGCTTTTAGAAAAATGATTTAAATATGCATTTTCAAATTACAGGATTTAATAATGAATTAATGAATACAATATGTAATTCCTCTTTAACCCTAGAACACTAACGTTGTGTACTCTACCCATTGAAAACCAATGTAGCATGGGTGAAATATACCCACCTTTAGTGTTCTAGGGTTAATAATTCCATTTCAAATGTGCAATTATAAAATGCTTTGGAAATTTGATTTCTTTATGAATTAATTGTTGAATTTGAAATTATATTTAGTAATCTATATTTTTATTTCACAATTAATTAATCATCATAAAAATGCTGTATTGCTTTTTCGACGACTCTCCTCGTCCTTCATACTACAAACACTGATGTTCTTCAATGATAAGAAATTAACCCTTGGTGTCATCTTGACTTACCTATTCTGGATATTGTGGCCCCATTAAAAACCAGGAAACCAAAGCTCAGATGAGAACCTTAGTTAAATGATAACATCTGTAATAGGCAAGACTGTATGGAGAGATGTTGCAGGTATCATTTCAGATGCAGAGAAAAAGCTTGTTTCATATCAGAAAACAGTGAAAGCTTCTAGGAAAAAGAACTCATTATCTCATCACACTCAGCATTGTTTTAAATGTTCATGAACCTGTGCCTTTAAAAACTTCACACGTAATGGTTTAAAAAATGTTTCCAATGTAAAATCCTGGAAAAGAGTGTGAATGCCCAGCTGTTGTTTTTCCTAGAAGTAGGTGCAGTTCTGGAAATAATAAAAATAATAAAAATCAATGCTAATCTAAAGCTGGATAAACATGTAAATGTAGCAGTTAAATCCTGATTATTTTTTTTATCTCAGGCACCTGTCAAAAGAAAAAACCCTTTTAGCCTTGCATAATCTTGAAACTGTAATTCATGCTTTGGTTAACTTCCACTTGAATTACTGCAATTCAATGTTAGCAGAAATTAGCCATACTTTCATGGTAAGACTGCAAATAGTTCAGTATTCAGCTGCACAGTTTGTAACAGGTACAAAGAAATAAGGGCACATCACCCCAGTTTTAGACTCACTTCACTGCTTTTCTGTTCATTTGCGAATCAGTTTTAAAAGTGTTTTTGTTTGTATTTAAATCTTTTAATTCCCGTGCTACTTCTTATATGTCTGATCCAGTCTGATCAATTGTGCCCATATATTCTTATATTCATTCCCCAGGTCAGCCAATCAGTTATTAGTTGTGACAACTCAGAGGTGATTGGGGTTTCTCGGTTCTGGGTCCTAAACTTTGTATCTTTTATACTTTGTATCTGTTAATCTGTTAATAACTCATTAATTTGATTCTGGTGAGTTAAAGCTGGGAAAAATAGAAAACCTGCAGGACACTGACCCAAGAGGTCCGGAGTTGGCCTGGTATAGCAATTTTAAAGCATTTAGAGCAGGGAACTACAACTCCAGTCCTTGTGAGCTAAAACCTGCAGGACCAGAATTGGATATCCCTGATTAAGAGTATTTTAAGTAGCATAAATAATCTTAGGAAAATACATTTACATCAAAGTCATGCATTGTTAACTTTTAAACAGAATGATCAAACGTTTTATCTCTAACATCTGTGTCTGCAGAAAAACACATAGTGCAAAATAATGTGAGTAAAAAATAGTCATGCACGAAACCCCCTGCCAATATTTTCTCAGCTGAAACGGCTCACTGAAGAAAATTAAACATTATTATGACTCTCTGCGGGGAACTGTTTTGAAAGCTCAGTATATATCCTTACTAGCCATGTGGATTACAAAGCACAACATTAACTGTCACCATTTCCTTTTATCTTCCTGAAAAATATAGATAGTCAGTTCTTGGAAATCTGTCTATCATTCAAAAAGTAGGAATAGAGATGTCTGAAGATAAAGATTGCTTAAAAGTCTCTAAATGGTTAAAATTGTAGTTAAATACACCATCTCAGATGTGGACATGAGGTTGGAGTTCACCAACTAAATTATTTCTCTCTTTGGCGAAATGACCCCTGAGACTACAGTAAGGGGGAATCAGGATAAACCCAAAGTCATCCCTTACAGACAGCAGACAAATTTGAGCACATCTGACTAAACCAGACTGATCACTTCAAAAATCATTACTACAGAGGCAGCCATGAAATAGCTTTTTAAAAAATTGTGAAGTTGGATAAAGAATTGAACTTGCATCATCAAGAGACCAGACCTACCCATCACAATTAGAGCTAGTTAGGCGGCATGAATATGCAGCTACTCATATGTTAAATGATAGAATGGTTAAATAATGAATTACTGTAAGAGTTTACAGTTACAGTAAAGCTGTACACAATATGAGAAGCATCTTAACAGCCCCTAAAAAAATCTTGCATTTGCTCACCTTCAGTGATTAAGCTTCTGCAGCAAACACCAAGGGAGTCCTTGAGTGTTGTTCAGCCCAAAACACACTTCTGACTACAGTCAAAAATAATTTCCAAAAAATGCTGAGATTTATCAGAGGACATCAATGAGGACAGCAAAACACTACATGTTGGAATGACTACTGAAATGTTTAAGTTACATAATTAATTCTGTAACTTTATTTGTTTTATTGGTATAGTGACCACCCTGTGTGGATAGAAGAAAAAACAATAGAAGAGATCAGCTCTGTAAGATCAGACCACAGGGCCCCAAAGAGCTCAAAAGGAAAGTGAGACTGTAAATGAGATGCAAAAAAAAAGCACATAATCTCACACAGACAGTAAAAGTCAGGTGCCAGAGCCACTTCTTCTCACAGCTTAATAAGTACAACCCAATGAAACCTGATGAAGCACATTATACATTCATCATTTTGTGCCACACAAATTAGTGCAATCTTTAAATACTTGTTTTCTCTTAGTCACATGTCACAGTAAGGTATTCCAACTACACAAGTGCAACTACCTTGATGAATGGCTGTTATGCACAGCTGCACTTATTTAGTGTTTTTGTAGAACACATTATTAAATAAGATTACATCATTTTTTAAAAATTGAAAACCATCATTCATGCTGTGAAAGCTATGTGAAATTGTTTTAGATCAATTTTGTCGCCTCCTTTTTAGCTTCCACCTCAGAGGCTTAAATTCCTCTAAAAACAAGTATTCAAGATTTTGAACATTCTCATATCACAGTCTTGCTTAATAGATGCCAGTTTGTGTGTTGTAATGGGCATATGCATGGTTTTTGTGTATACATTGTTTACTGTTTGTATCTGGCCCAAAATTGTATTATGAGATACAGACCTGTGACTTACAAATGACATGCATTTGATATCTTGAATTTGTATTACTTATGCCTTTCTTTGATTACATTTAAATGCAAGAAAAACTTTTCTATCAGTAGAGCATTTGGACTTCAATTGTAAAAATCTAATCCAGAGCTGTTATTTTAGTTGTGTTATTTTTTAAATATGTAGTTTTTCTTTAAAAATACCCTGAGTTAATTTTTTTTTTCAATTTCTTTAAAGAATAATGCTATTGTACATTATTGCTGCCTGGTCAGATGTGAACTTGTGGTGACTTTGCTCGGCGTCAGGGATTAATGTCACCCCTAATGAGCTGAGTAAGTATCCATTTACTCATGGAAAAGAGAGTCAGGGGTGAACAGTAAACTAAATCCTGTTTGTTTTTCATTTCTGCTTGTACCAAAATCCTTGTAACAAGGGGGAGGGGAGGAAATAAGTTAACAATATAGAAAACAAGAGTCTTCTTTCATATATTGCATATAGAGTCCTGCCTCAGAGAAGTACTGTGATTGTCTGGTTGTATGTGATGTGATTTACGGAGCAGTGGCAGAGATCCATTAGCAATAAAACAACATCCCCCTATCCAGGAAGTGATTTATGTATTCAATAAGCTTCTCTGGCTTTCATTCCTCTCTTTGCCTCATTTCACTCCTTTACGCCTGACAGCAGAAGTAAGACAAGTCACAGTATGAGAGTGCCATTTACTGAGCAAGGTGTCCTACAGTAGGTGAGTCTGATGTGATGTGATGGAAGTTTACTTTAGTTGTTTTGAACTAAAAATGCACTATATCTTGGTATGAAGCTACTGTTTTTCCCCTTTTTTCTTTTTTTTTCAAAATTGTTCAGTTATTAGTTATTTTTTAAAAGATGCAACTAATGTCTCAAAGTAAAAGAAATTCACTTAAAGCCATACACATCAGAAAGGGAAACTATTCCATCAATAACCGAGACAACAAAATATAAAAAACATTGCCACTTGTTAGACTGCTCAGAAATCAGATATGAATTGTAATAAATTATCTTTTTCTGGCCCTGGATTGGACAGGCAACCTGTCCAGGGTGTACCCAGCCTCTTGTCTGCTAATTGGTGGGATAGGCTCCAGCTCAACCGCGACCCTGAATTGGATTAAGCGGTACAGAAAATGGATTGATGTCTGTCTGTCTGTCTGTCTGTCTGTCTGTCTGTCTGTCTGTCTGTCTGTCTGTCTGTCTGTCTGTCTGTCTGTCTACTACATTATTAACTCTGTAGCTCTCAAAATTATTCAACCACTTGACTACGAATATCAATCTGTAACTCAGTCACAACAGTTTTTTATTCATTTATAAATTAAATATCTGAAATTTAAGTGGCAAAGATAATAAGCTCTTTGAACACCTCTAAAGAAAAGGACATTTATACTATAAAATTCTACTATTTTGGCAGACACTTTTATCCAAAACAACTTATAATTGAGTACACCAGTCATGCCAACACTGGAGGTAAGGAGGTTAAAGGGTCTCGCCTAAGGACACAATTACAGTTCACTGGGTCACGAGCAGGATTTGAACAGCCAACCTTCCGGTTAATGGATGACCTGCTCTACCACCTGAGCCATATGATTTGTATCCAAACCACTTGTTTGGACAAAAAACTACTTGTAAATTAAACATGCTGTTGTCACAATTGTTTGAAAGATGGGTGTGGCCAAGTTTTCAAATCAGGGGATAGATACATAAATAATTACAGACTGAATAGCATCCTACCAGTTGCCTCTAAATAATTGAATGGTGGGTTTCGAAATCCTTAATTTAACATCTAAATAAAGGTAACGCCCCCTTATATTACACTCAGTTTGGTTTCTGCACCCACCAATTAACTGAGTCTGCAATTATCTTTTTTTTTAAGAAAAAAACTAATCCTTTTTTGATTAATGCAACTGTGTAGGTGCTGTATTTAAAAAAGAAACAACATTTGGCACATTTGACCACAATATTTTACAAGCCAAAGAGACTTACTTAAACTTTTCTGAAAATACAATGAAATCTTACTTAACAGACAGACAACAGTGTGTCGTGGTCAACAATAACAAATCGTTATACCAGAAATGTCAAGTAGGAGTCCCACAAGGTTACATACCAAACATGCAGTAACATTCATCTCCAGATGTGCACTGATGACTGTAATTTTTACACCTGCAAAACCCAGTTGATGCTTTCCATTGAAACCCTTCGGATTGGTTCAGTAAATCTGTTTGCCTTTTACTGTAAAATACACAAAAAAAAACTAAACAATGCATAATGTTAAGCTAACATGTCATTAAAATCTCATTCAAATGTATTTTTAAAAGGAGAAGAGCTGGATTTAGAATTCAAATACCTTGGTGTCATATGGACTCTTCCCTTACTTTTAAAAAACACATAAAAAATATCCAACACAATTAAATGCAGAACTTTACACAAATCAGACCATCAATGACTGTCAATGCATAGAATAGCCCTGCATGCCATTTTCTCTCATATTGATTATTGCTTCACAAACTGGTTACTCATGTGCGTAACTTCTCTCTAACCTGCAGAATCAGTTTAAAAAGGCTCTATAAATTATTTTACAGGAATGTTATTCATATCACAGCTATCATATCCTCAATAGATATAGGTTTTTATCTTTTGAAAATTTAAAAACCTTTAAATATGCCTGTTCCATATACAAAATGTAAAATGTACTTGCACCTCCACCAATGAAGGAATATGTCAAATTAAAATCAGAAGAACTACTACAAGAGGAAACTGTGATGTCCCCCCACAGACCCATCAATATTGGTCAATCTGTGCTGTCAGTGAGGTGTGGAGCACCATACCACCTGTAATAAGATAATGCACATGTACATATGTATACATGTGCCACACTCTTTGTTTGTGTGCATATTGCTGGGTGAGTGAATGGTAAATTATTTTATTATTTGTGTTTCATCTTGTATTCTTAAAATTACACTCCAATCTCATACACTTGAAAAATGCACTACAAATTTAGCACCTTAAATCATGCACTTTATACAATATTTAGTGTGACAGGTTTGCACTTTACTTTTTGTCTGCACCTTGTTGTTATACACGTACTGTTGTAGTTTTGTCTGTGATCTGACAAGAGACAACAAATGCCTATTAGTTGCTATGCTAACTCTGCACATTTACATTGTGTTTTTTTACTTATCTTCATTAATGTGCAACATGTTCCTTTCAAATTGATAAATAAAATGAAATTATAAGACAAGATGTGAGCTGCTCTCATGCTTTAATGATGCATAATACAAGTGTGAAAAAGAGTCATATCTTAATATTATATTAAGGAAATATAGTGACTGCATAACTTCAAGATCATTGTTTTTCACTTTTAATTAAAAATCGTCCCAATAGAAGAACACAGCAGAAAGTCTAAGGATAGAAACTAAAAATTATTTCGTTGATAATTAATCATGTGATTGCATTTGCCTCGATTTAATGCCAGTCACAGTTATATTTTCAAAGATGAACAGGCTTAAAAGCCAGAAACATTTAGGCCAGAGTGACATGACATCAGTATCTGCCAAAATCTAACTATTCTCAACAAATAAATAACATTCAGCTTTCATCAAACTTTTCTCTTCAGCTCTTCTACACTCGCAGATCTCTGATTAAAGTAGAAAACTTTTCTACCCAAGCATTCAAAATGACCATATAGCCTACATGACCATATAGCCTACTTATAAGAAAGAAGTGTAAGATTTCTCAAGTTCAGTGTTAACCTTGAGATGTGTATATGTATGTGTATATGTACTATATGTGTATAAATTACATATATGCTGAATTTATTTTTAAATCACTGTTTTTAATTTACATTTAAACTTTTTAATATATGCAAACATAGCATCAGATAATTCAGTGATTAGCCTATTTTGCTGGCAGGAAGGCACATTAAAGCAATATTAGCAAGTCAAGTTTATTTATAAAGCACTTTTAAAATGATCACAGTTGGCCAAAGTGTTGCACATTGCATTACATAAGTTTCCTACCTTAAAGTTCTGTGTTTCTGATTTGTTTTGATGGCTCAATGACATTCATTACGCACATTCGTGGAGCCGTCATTACCACGTAGCATCCTGAGGCTGAGAAACTGCACTTCACAACTTTGTGTCCCAGCCCAAGGCTTCACATGACAGCTACGTTGTGCTCTGCAGCACCCAATCACACACCAGCAACTAGATAGAAACACACTGACTGGCTGGACGCACACTATGGCTGATTCAGCAAATAAACTCAAGAGGACATTATTGGAGGAAGAGATGAAAAGAAACAGAGAAATTGAGAGCAAGAGATAAGACAAGAGTCAACTCACTGGAGAGAGCTCAGAGAAGAGACAGGATACAAAATTAATGCTGAATTAGCCTTTGTTAGGAGGCACCAAAGTACAAAAAACTACCAAAGTTCAGTAATGCCACTTCAATACTTCCAGACTGTTCTTTTTCAGCTTAGTCTCACCAAAATTGTAAAAATCATTGCTCCAAACAACGCATAGTAGTTTTCCAATCTAGGCCTCAAAACTGTAAGGCGACAGCTATTTTTAGGAAGGCATTGTCATGTCATTTGACAGGAACCAGTGAGTATAAAACTTCCCAGTTATTGACACTGTATATTTCTTTTATTAATACATTTTCAACTTCTTCAGATAACAGTTAGTGAAAATGAAATACAAAAGTAGGTATTGCAGGAACAGAAAAGCTTATGAAGAACATGATCCAAAATGTCATTTGAAGGTCAGGGGCTTAATGCCATCTACCACCAAAATCTGCATGTTAGTTCAGGATTGGCAGGTGTCTATGTCATCACTAATAAACTTGAATGTGTTTAAAAATCACCAGTACTGTAACAGCAGATGTACCACAGTAGAGAATTGTAAAAGCAAAACGTAGGTATTGGAAGATTTTTTTAGTCTATTGTTAAACTATCATAAATTTTTCCATGGGCCAACATAGATTTTTTACAATTTGAGATCATGAGATCAAGTTGTCTTTACAGACATGCCCACAAAGTGAACATGCATTAACTGACAGTTTTCATATCAGCCTTAACGCACTCAATCAAGATTAAGGTTCTCATCAGTCCTACTATCTATTAAATATGCTGAAAATGGTGTAAGTTTTCTAGTTTAAGCTTAATAATTTGACGAAAGAAGCATTTGTTTAGGTTAATATTTAGATTAATTTAACAACTGCTGATGTTGCAACAACATTAACTATCTTTATTGCCAAGTAGGTTTGCACATACAAGGAATTTATCTGTTTTGGTGCAGTAACAATTAACAGATGATAAGCAGAAGAAATAGCGTAGAGTAGATAAAAAGATGAAGAAAATGATAAAGAAATTGGTTGTACATGAGAGATTGCACATGCAGTTTAGCAGTTTAAGCAAGTCTTCAAACCACAAAGAAAGTACCTAATAAATTAAAAGAAATGTTGAGAGTACAAGAAGCTTTGAAAAAGAGGATTGAATATAAAGAAAGGTGCGAGAGCATGAGAAGTGGCAAATGATGTCCAAGCAGCCAAAACTTGCTGACTACAATGGTTTCAAACAGCTGGGTGGGGAAATTCACAGCAGTCCTTAACATAAGCTATCACTGGGCAATTAATCTCCAGGCTGGAAATATTGGGAGTACTACAGAGAGGGGTATGAAGGTTTGGCAGAAGGGGTCAGGAAAGTTAGAAATCAGCAGAAAAGATTTTGAGGAAGAAAGAAAGCTGCTTACAGTAACACCAATTAATTTCCCCTAAGACAGGTGCTGGGGATACTAATCCAAATAAGAGAGATACAGTTTGCCAGCTTCACTATAGTTCGTGCTCCAACCAAAACTCAGTACAGGCTGTTCCACTCAGCCAAAGCCTTGTCGATGCTTTCCATTAGAACCAAAACAGAGCTGTAATTAAATAGCCAAGTTACAAAGAAGGAATCCAGCCTGCCTTTCACCGCTAAATAGCTTCTAACCTATGTCTACATTTAATCCAAAATGTAACCTCAATACTCTTTAATCTGCAGACCTCTTATCCATGTAAAGATACAAATTATAGCTATTTTTAAAAAAAGGTTTCTTTATTTATCATACTGGCAAATTGACTCAATACTTGTAATCCAAAAAGAAGGGAAAAGTCATAAATAAATATTATATTAAAGCAGTAAAGGCCAGGGTTCTGAATTAAAGGGCCATAAATGATAGTTATAACAGAGCTTTATTAGACATCTCGACCTTTAAACTACAAATGTCTCACTGCGTGCTGAGCCAATTCAGTACTTGAGCTGCCTCCAAAGACACTGGGGATGTGGGCTCAATTAGTTTACAGACTATGCATTAAGAAAGATGAGTTCGATGGCATGAGCTGACTAATGCAGTAGTGTTTGTCTGCCATGATGTGGCAGCTGAATAGAAATCAGTATGTTAAGCATGTGTGTGATCCATCCATCCATTTTCTGTACCGCTTAATCCACGCAGGGTCGCGGGTGGGCTGGAGCCTATCCCAGCAAGTATCA
>JAOXYM010000001.1:21341680-21357842 GCA_028567055.1 Leptatherina wallacei
AGACTAGATTTGATGCAGTCTGTTGGTTTCCTTAGCTAGGCTATTTGTTATGAATTGGCTTGTATGAATCAATGTATAAACAATCAGATTGGCTCAAACTGATTGTCTGTGAAGCGCCATGAGATGTTATTGTTGTGATTTGGCGCTATACAAATAAAGATGAATTCAATTGAAATTGTAAATTTATACATTTATTTCAAGTGTTGTGGAAAAATCATTATCAAGATTCTGGATGAGTGAAGTATAGCAAAGTTTTATTTCAAAAGGAAAAGGTTAGAAAAGTTGTACATGACAGACACTATTCAGCCCCTTTCCAGAGTCCGAAGACCCTCGGAAGAAAAGTCAGATCAAAAGATGGTTTTACTGCTCATTCGACCAGCCCCTTCTCCACTGGCTGGTACCAGCCAAAATAAGACAAATCCTCAAAACAGGTGTTCTTGTGTTGGTTTGATGCGACCTAAAGTTTGCTGTGAAACTCAGACTCCATATCACAGATTTTCCAACTCCATGACTCTGCAGACAACGCTTTGTTTTTCACAACCAGACGTCAAGTTGTCACTGCTTTCGTGTAAAAATGAGTACACAGTAAACATATAAATGTAAGCTGATGTATGACACATACAATGATCAAAAGTGAATTAAGAATGATTAAAAGATGATAATACAATTGATAAAGAATTTCTCAACACATGGCACATTGGACAAAAGGAAAAAAAAGAGCCACTGAAACAAAGGCAAAATAACTGATGCAGCTCAAAGAATGGCCACTAAGAGGAGAATGAGAATAAAAACTTATATCACTGTATATCTAAGGAATGCTCAAGTTGGAGGAGAGCAACAAAATCTAAGAGGAAAGTTACCTGCTGCAGCTTTGACAGCAGATACAGAATTCAAACTGAAAGAAATCATTTACCTCTGCACTGAGCTTTCTTTGTACAGATACAGGCCAATGTCATACTCACAAAAAGTATTATACAAATGGTGATCCTCTAGGAAACTCACTATGATTGTGCAATGATAATTGAAAGATAATTGGTTGCTTCTCCAGAAGTAACTTAAGCCCTTGGCCACTTAAAACCTACCAGTAGTGTACCTCATAAAGTGGTTCTGATAGTATCAACCCCCACCAGTATGCCACTGTATTGTAGGCTTTACTATCATGGCGTCACACTTTGAGCATGTGATAATTGATAATTAAGGAATTTCTGTTTCACTAAATGGTCTGTTAGATCATTACACTATTATGTAACAGACTTTGCAAACCCAAGCTTGAACCACAAGGTTAATCTAAAGAGAGGATGGATGCATTGATGACTTTTTGTATTGTTATTATTAACATTGCACTGTGGCTAGCAACATATGTATACTGCTACTATCAACTCCTGAATGGTTAATCTGTTTGACAGGCATGCTATGTGGTAGCACAGATTACTTTAGAAGTGGAGCACCGGATCATGTGGAAAATGCATCATGTAGAGAGTAAAGAAGGACTAGGTTGACTGGGATTCTAATAAAATCTTTTATTTAATTTCAGTCACGTCAGCTAATATTTCCTCCAATGTCCGTCTTCCTCAGTGCTAGATCAGTCTCTGAGGAACATCAATTATAACAAGATCAAGCAGCAGATGAAAAGGAAATGAGGAAACCAGTCAGGAAGACAAAAAGACATTGATTTTTAATAGATTTAGCTCACTTCATAGTTCTTTTTGTAGAATAGATACTCAGCAGTTCTCTAAACCAATAAATCCCCTCAGACCCTTGTATTTAATAACATGGGTATCCAGCATGAGAATGTGGACATATGATCACTTCTGGTATACACAAAAATGGTTAGTTTGTATTCCCTACAGTTTATAAGACACGAGTGTTCATCTTCGTAATGATTATGAATCTTCGGAAAATGAGCAATGGTAAAGTTCTTGATGAGTTTGAGTTTTTGAATGCACATTAAGACACGAGTACAAAAAACAACTCATGGAGTCCAGAAAGGGTTTGTTCATAAGTCAAAAGGGTTATTTCCATCCTGAAAAAGCAACACTTTTCAATGAAAGAAAATATTGATTTAAAGGCAACTTTACTCATACTGTAGTAAACTCCCCATGTCACAGCTGACAACTTTACAGTATTGATTATAATATAATCAGCATAATATTAAATGACATTTGTATTATAATAAAAATAGGCAATCTATAGCATTTCCATGTAAGTGAAAACATATCACAACACCTTTGCTATAGACCTATAACGCATGCACTCATACCTTTCCATTCCCAAGTCAACATTTTAGTATTCTGTCTCCATCTTAACCTATTGTAGGTTTTTATGCCACTGGGAAATATGAGTAGGATTCCAACCAAAGATTAATCTCCTTCATGTTTGCATCGATTTTTCTCATTCATGTCTTACAGAATTTACTGAATTGTTCATAAAACAGATTTTTGTATGGTGACATCATGGTGGTCTGATTACATGAACAAAATAAGAAACGGGAAATTAATTCAGAGAACATAAGTCTATACGTCATTAGATAGGTCAGCTGGATCCATGAATGCTCCAATCTTTGAACAAATAAAGCAGATCTCCTTCCTTTGTCTCCCTGCTGAAACTGTTGTAACTTAAATGAGCTTCCTTCATGCAAGTTGCAAAACTTGTAATTTCTTTAGCATGTGCTCTGAGGACATATTAGTCGAAGAATGTTGTGTTCTGCCCAGCACTACACTGAGCCTTACATTTCAAAATTTGTAATGTTTCAATGTGACTTGGTGAGACAAGGCTTGTTATGTTGCTTTGTCATGTTTACCTTTAACTATGTTTAAAATGACCAGAAATGGTCTTTTGAGGTAACTGTCTAAAGTGCATACTGTATGCACTTTGCACCTTACAAACCAGGAAACTCAGGGAACACAGAGTGTATCTGAGTCACTTAGGCAGGCCAATATTTCACATGATCTCAGTTATATTCATGAACACTGTAAGGGCAGTAAACATATAGTGTACTCATTCTTTTATAGCTTAATTCTATAAATTCAAACAATAAAAAAAAACCAAAATGAACAGTGGCTACTGTCAGAAGCAAAGAAAATTCTTGTTGTATATCATTTTTAGATTGTACATTATAGGCAACTAAAAACCACAGCAGTATCACACTGACAGCTGCAGATATGAACTAAATTGAAGTTTTTCATTTTGGGATTTTGAAAGTCATTTTCTGCAAGAAGCAACAAAAAAAAAAACAAGTTAAATCAAGTGCAGTGACAAAATACTTGTTCAGATACAAAAACACAAACATCATATCTGTAAGTTACATAATCATGAGATGCATCCTAACGAATGTTAAGTTAGATTTGACAGAAAATGCAGTTACTTTTCTAATGTGTTTAGTCCATCATTAATTACCCAAAACTACAGTTTTAATGTCTAAATAAAGATTACACAACTGATGACTGTTGTTTGTGTTATTATGTTGTTACTATCTGACATATACACAAATCTTTTAAATTAAAATTTTGAAACATTGATGGTACTTTTTGTGGCATGGATGTAGAAAATGAGTTCATGTTTATGTAGCCTGTCTTGTTGAAACTGATGCTCTATAAAAAGGGATTAAATACACGATGTCCTTAAACTGTACACGCTCATATACACTGTGATTTTTACTTAACCATCTGACAGGGAGAATTTTGGTCCTCTCAGTACAGACAACAATGTTGCTCTTTTACTCTTGTCAAATGATGCTGATTGACCAAAACAAATGCCTAATCAATGAAAAAAAAAAAAGATTCTTGACATTTATATCCTACTGACTTATCTACAACAACCTGTTTGATTATTTGGGTCATCGTTTACAGAGTATGGGATATTTTGTCTAAAAACAAAATAAGATTTTCCGGTAACTTAAG
The DNA here is from genome assembly GCA_028567055.1 of Leptatherina wallacei. Lineage (NCBI taxonomy): Eukaryota > Metazoa > Chordata > Actinopteri > Atheriniformes > Atherinidae > Leptatherina > Leptatherina wallacei. The sequence continues at coordinate 21,345,580 of JAOXYM010000001.1, forward strand.
AGTTGAAATACACCAATGGCGTGTGAAAAAACATCAAGAAGTGGATAATCTGCAGGTAAAGAAGATCAGTCTGTTGGACAGTACAAATATTAAAAATCAGTCTGAAGGATTGCCTCCTTTGTGTGCCTCTGTTGTAGACCAATGAACAGCTTACCATCTCTTGCACACGTGGGAGCAGCATTTAAACTAGAACTCAAAAACATCATTCTGCTTCTTTGCCAGCTTGGCGACTTCCTGCCTTATAGCCTGCACAAGCGCAGAGGTGGAGAGGCTGCTCAGGGGCATGCTGTCCATGTCCTTCAGCACCTGGGGAAGATTTTGCTCAGATGCTGTGCTGGAGGCTGTAGGCGGCTGCTCCAGTGTCTGGTTATATTGCAGGGGCAGTCTGGTGGGGCTCCCCTGTGGATAACGAGGATTGGGAAAAGCCTCTACATATCCAGGCAAGGGTACCTGAAAAACAGAGTGGACAGGGTAGCACAACACAGCAACTTAAATATGACCACCCTCTAAAAATGGATGCATGTGTGTTGATCTTTCATTATGCTGAGTGAACAATTTTGTCCTGAACTATGATCTTAAAAAAGTTCTACAGATAGGTAAGCATGATCATATCTGATGAAAAACTGTATAGATGGGCTAAAATAACAGGGAAATGAATGAATGTACACATAACAATAAACATCAAATTGGAGTTTTAAACAAAAATGAGCTTTTTTTTTTAAGTAAACAATCATTAAAATAAAAAAGATGTTAATTGAGAAAAGTTGTTCAACTACCTCTATGTTTTTCTTGTGTCCACTCAACGCCAGCCTAAAATTCTGTTCAGTAAAGAATGGTTTCTAAATGACACTGGTTCTACAAAATGACACTGCATGCAGATATCTGGTTGAAACAGGCGTACACACAGGAAAAAGGATATCATTCAGTACAAACAAGGAAAGCCCAGTGCAGGAGAAGACATGGACACAAGGATCATGATTTATCTAGCGGGATAAATCGAACTTTTCTTATCTAATGTTAAACAGAGGAGGTGGTAGAAAGATGTTAGAGGATAAAGTCAACAATCTATGCAGTCAAATAGACAAATGGCAGATTCTGTACATCCTTGTGATAGTAACCGTGTTTGGTATATGAGTGTTTATTCCTTTACAACCATAAATTGATGCATTGTTGTACTGTAGCATACTCTGTGGCTCTATAGTTGAAGAATGTTATGGAAAAACATGATGACAGCCAAATGTTGATGTAATGATTGAGCACTTTAATTTCACTTACTATTACTTAATTAAGTCATCTACAACCTGTTCAAAGTCTGAATAAAACCTTAATTATGCAACAAATTTCCCAATAGCCACTTTAAAGGTTTAATTATCTTCTGTTTGGGACACTGGGGCAAATGTTTAAGATGGACTTTTGAAATTTATCTTGGAATCTGGTCCTGTTTTTTTCTTTCGCTATTACTATCAGTGGATTCATGAAAGAATGAAGATGGGCTCCCTTACAGAGTCTGCCCATTGTGGAGCAACATCCTCAGGTTCTGGTGGATAGGACATCCAAGAAGGACTGTGATACGAGGTGGGTGATGTGGAGACAAAATACTCTGAGTAACCAGGCCTAGTGGCTGGGATGGAGTAGACGGCTGTTATTGGGTTTCCTGTTGAAAAGTGAGATAGTGACAATCATTGATCAATGTATTACATTTTTTTCTGAGCAACGCTATTGTTAAAAAATTTTTTTTAAATGTTGGCACAGATGGAAGCTCATTATGGACACCTACTAGTCACCTACTCATGCTTACCTGAGTAGTTTGACACAGGCTGTTCTGCAGTGATAGATGGAAGTGCTGCTCTAGTGGTTGGCCCATATGGGTTGTTTTCGTGTTGACTCCGCATTTCAGTGACAGATGTCTCTAAGCTCCTTCCCTTAGGCCCCAAGTCTGAAGTAGAACTAAGTTGAACAAATATTGCAGCGGTATGAGGAAAAGGTTGCTACAGAATCACACCACTAGATGGCAGACACACTCCACATGGGAAAAACAAACTGCTTTATTAAAATTCTCAACATCTCTATATACTAGTTTAGTATTAAAATATATATATGGTTTAAAGTCACAATGGCCACAACGCCTCACCTCAGCCAGTGATTCTATCTCAGGTTTTCTTCTTCACTCTTACCAATTGCATGCACATATTATGTCTTAAAGTTCTAAAGCACATCTTTTTTTCTTACATATTTCATTTTTCAGTTGGGGATTTTATAATTGTGTCTGTCCATGACTTCAACTTTACCGTCTTAAGGTGGTCCTAGGTGGAGGCCCAGTGCGGGGTGGTAAAGGTGGAGGAGAGCCCATGGTCATCTCAGGAAGCTGAGTGAAGCGAAAGGCCTTTAGAAGAAAATGAAAGCCATTTAAGGTTCTGTCTTTTTTCCTATAGTTTACAAGACAGTGCTCAAGACAGATACTCTGAGGCAACTTACAGGTTTAGGCAGGCTGCATTGATACATGTCAGCACCATAAGGTGGTACCCACTGCAGGCCTCCCCGCCCACAGCTCATTGTGCCTGGAGCGCTGGTCACCACCTCCGTGTAAGGGAGGGCAGGCGGTGCAGGGCTGTAGTGGTCAGGATGGAGTTGATGGTGATGGGTGTGCCTTCCAGATGTGGACTGCCCCCCGGAAGCCAGACTGAAGGCCTCCTCCAGCAGCAGGTGCATCTGTTGTCGCACTTCATCAATGGATGGCTGTGAGCTCAGAGTGGATGTTTCTGAGTGGCCTTTCAAGCCCCGGCCATACATATATCCTCGCGGGCCCATCAAATGATCAACATTCGTTTCTTCAATCAGCTCCGGTTCAGTCTGTGACATGAACAGAAACTGCACAAAATGAAATCTCTTCTAAACTCTGACAATGTCTTGTTTTCATTTAGACCTTGATCTAAGTTAAGAATTTGCAGTGTATCAACACTATATACATCATCTCCCACCTAATCATCCTTAATCTCTCCCATCTTTTTTTCTTACGTTTTCTTGTTTCTCATCACACCATTTCATATGCTTTTCTTTAGCAACAGTTTCCATCCCTTCAGATTTTTAATTCAGTGAGTTAAGGCTGCCCTACTTCCTGTGTGAATAGAGGGCAGCCACGGGAGATGTAACATAGTCCACCTCATAAATCAGTCCCTCTGCAACACAGAACATAAGACTTGCATCTACAACCATACAAGTCACTTTGGAATCCACAGAGCCAGGAATTTTTTAAAAGTTAAATTGTAGCTTCTGCAGGCTACCGTCCCAGATATTTCTATCAGAGCTAAACAGCTGGCTATACAGAATTTAACCACAGTACAAACGAACTAAGACTCGTGCTAATCAAAAAACAAGTATTTCACAAGAGGGGCAGTCAAGTATTGTCTGTGATATAATTCTTCTTATGGTGAGTTGCATTTTCTCTCAGGGAACCAACATAAACAAAGACATCTATTATAAAAAGACAAGTGGTCATCAGATCAGAAATAAAACCTGCAATTTCAGGACAACAACGTTACCATTCCATATAAATGATCCATTTAGCTATGCCAGTGTGCCAAAATGCGAAGCACCAGAGCCAGTTAAACTTGTGCTTTCCCTGCTGTGACAAGTCAAATGGCTGGCGGGTCAGAGAGAGTTCAGTGAATATTTCCATCACTTCCTGGGAATAAAAATGCTTTTTAGGAACAGGCTGCTGGATCACTCAAATATTCTCACATATTCTCAAATATTCTGAATTCATGACCAAAGAATGTGATATACAGAACCATATGGGGAAAAGCAAGAGTCGGGACACAAACCAGCCATCCTGAGATGCATTATATATCAATATTATGGGAGCATATAAATCTTTACTCTTAATTATAATAACCCACTTCTCTGCATACAGTTTGCTGTGACACACTTGAAAACATACCTGAGCAGAAAAGGTTGGATATCTAGCTTTGTTTCTTCACTATCTTTAAAAGGACAATGAAGAGGAAAATAAGCAATAGTTGATTATGATCTTTAAAAGCCATGTACTGTATGTCTTTAATTTTATAGGTTGAAAATAATGACATCTGGACTTCTGATTACAATATCTAAAAGTGACAACTCTTGGAATGTTTGCAGTTGAAAAGCTACACACACATTTTTAATGTATCTACATTTTTAAAGGGTATAAAACGACTGTCTACTAACACATATTCCCATACAATGTGAAACAAACATGCAACTCAGTGCAAGTAATGTGGGACAAAGTCCTGATAATTGGTGAAAACTAATTTCTTGATTCATATTAAGCTAATATCATGCTTCATGTGTGTTTTATAATAATTTAGGTATGTTCCTAAGTTGCACTATATTTAGCATGCATCCTTCCCTGTTGTTCCTCCGCAGTAGAGCAGTAAGCGACCAGTGTTCACAGAAACATAAGAGGGAAAATTAGCATTTTAAAAGATTCTGCAACTTCGAAACCTACACAATCTTTTTGCCCTACTGAGATGGCTGACGCCTCATTTAAGGTTTGGCTGAGCTGTAGAAATCATTTGGATATTGAGGACAGTGGATTTTGCTTCCCATCCGGGAATCTCTTAAAAATACCAAGGCCAACAGGAACAATTACACCCAAAAGTACTCCAATGTACTCTATATATGACCATTTGAACAATCTTTTAGAATAGCCTTGAAAAATATAAAGATATCGTTTAACTTCTAATTGGCTGATTTAGTTGGGCATACAGGGTTGGTGTAGGATTGCATGTGACTCACATCATAGCCACTGTTGCGGATGCCTCTCCTGGGTCTCTCTCTCATTACAAGCAGGTCCATCTCTGTTCCTCCAGGGCTTGGACTGCTCAGACTTTGTCTGCTGCGATAAGCCATCTGCCCTGCCTGGGAGTGTCTGCCAGTTAGAGTAAAGACTACATTCAATAGAAATCAGACCGGAAGTACAGTAGTCAATAATTCAAAACTTTTAAATTTCTCCTTCAGTTGTAGTGTGCCTCGAGTCAAACGGCTGAGGTACAATAAACCTCACTGACTTTATTGCACCTGACATGATGAACTAGGTGGGAAAAAGTAATGCAGTACATTTTGAGAAGCTACAGGGAGTTGCTACACAGACAAAATATACGCTTAATGTTTGAATATTTCATGATAACATCAAATGACGTAAGTGATACAAATTTCAGATAATCTTTGCAAATGTTCTGAATGGAAATATTTTTAGTTTCTTCTTCAAGAGTAAGATGCAGCACTGATAAAGCATCTGGTTAAACGATGCACAAAGTATAAAAATAGTGGAAGGCAACATACAGACAGGAAAGTGTTGGTGCTGTCACTAATAAGGAAAGGAAGGATTTCGTCTGTAAACAGCTGCTTATGTTGCTCAATAGGATGCAAGGTAAAATGGTAATTAACACTTCTGTGGGTCAACACACAAAACAACATGAATAAAAATGCTTTCTGTTGAGATACATTTTATATGGATACATTTTACACAGTGCAGACAAAAAATCTCAGAATCATCTGGGGTTCTTTTTACTTTTTTTATGTCTTAGACTCATCTCAGTACTGGTTAATTTTCTTTGTTCCCATTTGCCTGCACAGAATTCTTGAAAATAGCAAAGCAAAAACTAGTTTTCAGATTGTTTTTGTTCATTTTGAAAAGATATAAGATTCATGCATAATGCTTAATTAGGTATTCAGTCTATGACTGAACAGGTGCATCCCTCTGTCAGCAATCCTCACAAAGCTGCTACAATCTGACTAGACTCAACATTTGCCTATTTATATTCATTGAACATAATCAAGAATGCACATACATGATGGTGTACTGTCTGTCAGTCTTAGCCTTAAGCCTCAGATTGATCCTGTTGTGCTCAACCATGAGGTCAAGTGAATGGTTCATAGACTGTAAGCCAGGTTTGTGTCAAGATACAGACATTGTAGGGAATTGAAAAAAAAATCTTAGCAGTATGTAAAAGGAAATTAGCCACCGCTTTCTAGGTCTGGTTGACCTGTCAAATCAATAAGCCAATGATCATTATGACTGACAGATTTCCTTCGTGGATACAAGAAAACATGACAGAAGGATCACAATTACAATTATTATAGCATCCACCTATGGTAGAGTCCAAACAGGGAGCCATTGCTCACCAAAATTTCCCAAAAGGCATCTGCCTTTCAGACAATAAAAAACAAAATCCAATGATTTCACGAGAAAAAGATTGAACTATTTGGCCACAATTTCCAACAGTCTGTCTGGAAAAAATCATCTCATTAATAGCCATCCTCACAGCCAAATACAGTGATGTGCTGCATCATTCTGTAAGGATGATTTTCTGTGACAGGGGATGAGAGAGCAGTCAGTAAGGAGGAAAGGAGGAGATGGATGGAGGAAAGTATAGATCAATCCTGAAAGAAAACTGAGTTGTAGCATCCTGAATCCAGTGGAGTGGCTTTTGGAAACCTCCTTGAATAACTCAGTGTGGAGCTGAATCTAGAGCATCTCTGGAGAGAGCTGGTTCAGCCTGACTGTTTCAGCCAAGAGGAATGGAAGTGCTTACCAAGCAAAGGGTGAACAAAGCATGTTGAATCACAACTAAAGAGATTGAAGGTTCCCACTGCCCCAAAAGATGCTTGAAACAAGAAAAAAGTGAAGGGTTTGGATACTTTCTAAAATCTCATTAGTTAATTTTTATTTTCTAATTAATTTGTAAACACACATACAAAAAAAACAAAAAAAAACATTATTTTTTCCCCATTTTGGAGAATCATGAATCTAAATATATTAACAAAAGACTGCCCATGTTTAAGTTAATATGTAACACAGAAGACCATAATCAGTATGATGAATCTTCCAACACCCTGACACTCATATCTCTATTATACATAGAAAAAATCAGACAAAACTGATGACTCTCAAACTGCCCATTGATACAGGATGATGCTAAGACTTCAAGAGACCACGCACCTATTTGCTGTTTAAAGCATGGATTTTCCTCTCTATTTACATTCACCCAAACCAAGGTTCCTCTTGCTTTCTCCATTCTCTCCTCACCTCCCGTGAGACTTGACATAAGTGGAACCTCGCTCATCGTCGGGCTCCAGTGGTTTCCCACGCTCACCAGCTTCCCTCCCCTCATGACCGTGCCGCTGTTTCTGCGGCATCACCCGACCTCCGCTGCTGCTGCCATTGGCAGACGGGAAATCATAATAGCCCTTCTTCTTAGCCTTCAGCCTTAGTTTGTTCCTGTAGTGCTCAATGTCTGATTTCTGTTTTAGTGCCAAGTTGACCTGCAGAAAAGATAGAGCAAAGGACACAACAGAACATGGAGAGATCAGAACAAAACCAGACACAAGCATCTTCTTGCTAATTGTGGTGTGATATTGATGCTCTAAAAGAAATGTGGATGAATGACCACACAGTTCATTAGGAAATAATCATTTAATTATCAGACAATAGCACAGTCAAAAATATTTAGATTATCAGAACATGAACAAGATGAACAAATAAATGTATGATTGTGTTGCTCAACATGTTATTTAACCAGCTTTTACTGTTTTGAAAAAAAAAATACTAAAAAACTGCTTATTTTAAATAGTTTCCGACAACAATACTTGGTTGGGCAGAGAACAAAACATTTAATCCAGAAAATTATAAGGACACTGACCATTTTTATACACATTTTTCCTGTTCATCAAAACACATTTAATATGGCCTAAAAGTACAGATTTAAACTGAAGAAATGGTTTCAGAACAGCAGCTCTGTAATAAGTAAGAATTTCCTTTTCAAAGACTTAAATCTAGTTGGACTCAGTTAAAAACTATTCTATTGACAGTTCTAAGCCAAACATTATGTATTAATCAGGTAAACATCTTCAGCTGATTCCAAAAGTGGCATTTATATTTAGAAGATGTTAATGTGAAGCTGCTACATGAGGTCAGATTTGTCCTCAGTTCAAGTGAAACAGGCTTTCCTTATTTTTGCAAAGACAAAACAAATCTTAAATGACCAGTTTGCTTATTCTGAGATATAAAAAAGACCTGGATGTCTACTGAAGATGACAGTAAGGGATGATCATAGAATTTCTGCCATGGCAAGGAAAAATGTCTTATACTCTCCATATTTAGGAAGATGGTGTATCATTATCTAAGTCTACCAGAAAAAGAGCAAAATCAGGGGCTCACCACAAGGTACAATAATTCATAAGCCTCAAAACAGGATGACCAGATTAGAGGATGAAAAAGGTTTGAAACAACTCTTGATCTAAAGCACACAATATCATCTCTAAAAGATATAAAAGCAGTATGATGGCTTGGCTTCCAATGACAATGGCTCTCAGATGTTGATGTAACAGAAGCAGATGGATGAACATTTAGGGATATCAGCATTCAGACAACAGCTACGAAGTTGTTAGTTGATTATTAATATTAGGCATATGTTACCCCAAAAATATTGCAAAATTAAGCAAGGTGGATTTAAAAGAGAAGAAGTGGAATATGCTGCTGTGGCTGAGTGGATAATTTGATCTCAACTTGATCTAGCAGCATTACATGTTCTGAAGATAAACCAAAGGCAGGGAGACGAAAAACAAATAACAATATCATACAGCTGGCTACAAATCACAGAGGAAGACATCTTTATTGCAGACAGTTGAGGACTGCAATGGGTTTTCAATCAAGAAGCAAAATTAGCCTGTGAAAATGGGCTCATGTTGTTTATATAAAAGGTTTATATAAAAGGTTGTTGAATATGTTTTTGTAAAACAGATGAAATGTAAAATCTTTGTGTCCAAATGTTCCTGGAGTCCAGTTCACTCAAAATCACAGATGGTTTCTCATAGTACCGTGTTACTCTTATAGAGATACTGATTTAGGTTTAGAAGATGTTTTCATGACCTGTTAAATGGTTAATGTTTGTATTTGTGTATATCAGTCCATGTAATCTGTCAAAAAGTGGACATGTGCAAGATGCTTCACCTCTCCATTGACGATGGCTGAGTTGTGACTGCGGACAGAGGACGCAGGGTGTGAGTAGTTGGTCTGACCTGCCATGGGCTTTATGGAAATGAGCTGCAGGGAGCCAGAGGAGGTGTCATATGGATCTGAAGAACAGAGAAGGAGTTCACAAAACAAAGAGACAACAAATACCTATAATCGTTACATTGTCAGTTAAAAGTGAACAAAATGTCACACTTCCTGTCTGACCGCGCACCCTATCACGATCGACCACAGTTGTTTGTCTCAGTAAATAAAGTGGTGGATGGAGGTGATAGATTGCAGAGACAGCTTTGGCTTCCAAGGTTGTGGCTGTGCATCTGTGATAAATGGCAGAAACTGACTGTGCAGTTTTATTCTTTATCTATCAGACAAGCCAGATTCAGTTTGAGTTTCCCTTAACTCAGCTGATGAATTATTCAAATCCAACCAATAAGAAAATCATAATCAGGCAAGCTCGATTCAATTTACAAGCAGAGTGCCTGAATTACAGGAATTTAACTCACAACCACCACACGAGCAGCATTTAGTTTCTGAAGACAGGAGTAGAACAAGAAATAATTCAAAATCCCTTTAACTTAGAGCATGAGATGGTTCGAGTGGTTTTTATGCACTTTTTCTATTGGGCACTGCTGCATGTGTGTATTTGCCTGTGCTGCTGTGTCACAGCATTCGGTCGCCCGACCGTATCATGTCAGCAGAGTGTTGATCTCATGCATATTCATTTGGTCCGTCTCTGCTTACCGCTGAGCCGTTACCTTTCTGACAACATAAAAGCTGCAGTGCATTGTTTTAAGGTACCCATGTGATTGAGAAGCTGAGGCTGTGAAAGCATTTTCAAGCCAGAGTGGAAAAAGATTAAAATTTTCATTTTTTCATTTGTGACACATCTGACCTTGCCTGCAGAGGAGCAGCAGAATAATCATTTATATTTGCATCTACAATGCGACTCTCACCGTCCCTCTTGCGCGTCTCCTCCTTTGTCAGTTTCTGCTGTGCTGTGACTTTCGGCACCGTCAGGCCCCTGCCGGAATTCAGCTTCTCTGATTCGTTGCTGATGACGGAACCATCTTCACTTGGCAACTTGCTGCAAGTAACCATAGCAACAGGAAAGGCGGTAAGCTCTCAGGAAGCTGGGCTCACAGCCAGGTTATGTCATCCCTCCCTTTCACAACCTCACCTTCCTCTCTTCCTCTCTCAAGTGTCCAGTGACCGTAATGTAATATTACTGTATTTGTTCGCTTTGAGAAAAAAATATAGTTAATTCTAAAAACGTCACTAGATGCTGCTTCCTCAATCAAATCAAGACTACACAGTCACGCATGCATTGGTTTTGTTCTCACACTGGCTTTGCCCTTGAAAGAAAGAAAGAAAGAAAGAAAGAAAGAAAGAAAGAAAGAAAGAAAGAAAGAAAGAAAGAAAGAAAGAAAGAAAGATATGTTATGTATGGTTTTTTTGGGGGGAAATGTGTCTGCTTACTTGAGTGTATATCCATTGCATCTGCACTGTGGAAGTATGATTAAGTATGTGTCATTAACGTTTACAACCTGTGAGTATTTATGTCCAGTGTGAAGCACAGCTAGTTCCCACATTAATTGAACAAACAGTTGCTTTATCCAATTCTTGTTTGCCTGCCTTCAAACAATGTACTGTAGCCAGAATTAGAGCTGATCAAGCCTCTGCTTAGACGACCACAAGGCTGACAGTGACATCAAAGCACCATGGTCTATCCCCCAATTGTCTGGTAAAATTGATAACAGCAAAAAGAGAGACAGTGGAACTTCAATTAGAGCTGCACTGCTCTAATTGAAGCAGTGCTGCAGAGAGCCAGTTCCACACATCCGTCACAGCCGCAGCAGAGAGGTGTAATGTGTTCAAATTCATTGAGGTGTACAGATTATGTCAACACTGGGTTACGGTGAGGATTTTACGCTTGATCCTGTGCTGGTGTTTACAACAGTTGTTTGGCTTTGATCCAAATGTATGGGTGATTCAGAGAAGGAGCAAATCACATTGCACTTGCAGAACAGATGCTTTTCATAAGCTACATTATTAGCTAAATAGGAGTTTACTGAAGTAGAACACTATGATTTTTTTTCTACCAAACTCCTGCAGTAATCTGTTATCAATAAAAACATTGACACGATTGTTACAATCCCCTTATTGTGTAATTATAAGTCCACTAATATGGGTTTCATACTTAAACTGAGGCTGTGAATTCAAAATCACTCACCTGGTCCTTTTGAAATCCTTTTGACAGGACTCAGAATGCTAGTATGACATGTAGTGTATGCTAGCTAATATGATATCTTCAGTATTGGGCACAATCATTTGTGAACTAGCAAAGAATCAGCTGGACCCAAGCTCATTTTTCAGACACATGTGTGTGACAGTGTTCAGAATATTTTGGCTTTTATTTTCTGATTTTGACATCTGCTTATATGATATTGGTGGGAATTATAGGGACGGAGTTTGCAAATCATTTTTAAAAAATTATCTTGATAAAAAAAAAAATGAAACAAAATAAGTTTTCAGCTGAGGTTTTGAGATTAATTTTTATATTTTTATATTAATCTTAGCCATTAATTTTATGAGGAAAAACAGTAAACTTTTAGAGTAAACTCCAAAAAACTGAAAGATTGTGTACAAATGGTAAAAACTTGAGACTACTATTACCCTCCCTACAGGTGTTTTAGGTAGGAAAGACGACTATGGGAACAAGTGTAAAGTTTAAAATGCTCCAGGACTGCCTGGGGTAAGTCTGAGACTGAGATTTTGATTGACAGCTTTTTAAAAGCTCAAACCCGTTTACAGGCCGACATTTTTCAAATGTGATAAATAAATCTTAATAACTGTGTTGTTCCCCTCTAACATGCTAACATGGGAAAGATGTGATGAGACCACTGAGATCCCTAAAAACTAAAGACATATTGCTGAGGCTCTTATGGTGAGTTTGCGATTAAATGGGATGGTCTACACATGATAAACACATTCAATTTAGCACAGCCACAACACGAACTCTCCTCTGTGCCAGTCTGAAAAAAAAGAAATGAAAAAAGACCTGATGTAGCTGTTGCTTAGTCAGAGTGGTCATCTTCTAGTTTGAAGATCAAAGGTTCAATCCCAATACTAAGCATCTTTTGAAGTGTCCTAGGACAAGAAACCATAACTCCAAAGTACAACTAGATAGATAGATAGATAGATAGATAGATAGATAGATAGATAGATAGATAGATAGATAGATAGATAGATAGAT
>JAOXYM010000001.1:21371594-21391837 GCA_028567055.1 Leptatherina wallacei
TGTGTGTGTGTGTGTGTGTGTGTGTGTGTGTGTGTGTGTGTGTGTGTGTGTGTGTGTGTGTGTGTGTGTGTATAATCAGTATTTGGGGTCTTTATACTTGACACATTCGAAAAAAGGGCATGCCAGTCCAACATTTTTTAGTTCAATTTCTCATCAAGCCAATCAATCACATAAACACTAACTTGAACAGCAATGCAAATAAAAAAATAAATGCAGTACAATTGTTCCGTCACAGTACCTGCACTGAGAGTCTGCTTTTAACGTTGAGCACTTTGGCTTGCGCCTCTGAAAATACCTTCTCAAGCCTCTTTTCCATCATTTGAGCAAAGCGACAGGAGAGAGGCTTATCACCTGCTCCCACAAACTGCAGCACTGCAACAGAAACAACTCAGTGAAAGACTAATAAAAACATTTTTGGAAAATAATTTTTATGTTGTTTTTTTGCCTTAGATTAATAATTAGGAACATTAAGACTATCAATTTGTGACGACATTTCATATCATTTGTACTTCATTTAAAAGAGCCTTATTTATTTTGGTTCTGCTTTTATTTTCTTCTCTGATGTAATGTTGCAAAAAATGTTTATTTTTTTTCACCTCTCTTGCACTACACAGTCACAGCAGTAACTGATAATAGCAACTCTGAAGCTGATCTCCAATTTATATATTTGTTTTCATCCCGACTGAGCACTCGCTAACCTGTTTTCAGCTGGAAGCCAGTAGCAGGGCTGGATCTCCACAATGCAACAGGGAGAGGCAGGGCTGTGACCATGGGGAGATACTGTCGCAGGTCTGCAATCAGCTTATCACGGCCGTAGGACGCCAAACCTTCCATCACTACAGAAGGAGGGTAAACTATGTCCCCTCCAGTCACATGATAAGCCACTGTCATGTTGGGAGAACCAAATACAGTCTCCACCTGAGAGAGTTGAGTGAAAAAAGAGAATCAGATATGTTTGACAAACTGCATTGGAAATTTGTCCAATATTTGTCCAAGTGATTTACCTGAAAAGGCAAAATTAGAGAACAACTTTATAGAGTCTGAAAAAAAGTTTCTCATCTCTGTCAGACTGCATCCTATGTCGCTGATGGATTAAGTCGAGTGGAAGTGTAGGAGTTAGAGACACACTTGTGACTTTAATGACTCTCCAAGTATGAACAATTTATAATATAGTCATCAGTGAGAGCATGAGAAAGAGGATGGTTTACTGAGGATAGAAAAGGGTGAAGTAGAGGTGAGTTTGGGACAGAGAGCCTTTTTTTATGAGGGCAGGTATTACTATTCACATTCTCACAGCAAAACAAAAGTGCTTTTTACAGCGGCTTATCATGACAGTAAAATGTGCATGTGTTTCTCAGAAGGGGTTTGACTTTTCTGTGAACTTTCCTGACTGGAAATAGAATGATGACAGGTCTAGGTGTGTGTCAGAGAATCATTTATATCTGTTACCTAAACTTATCTGAAAGCCTGCACTGAGAGGGGGGTTGAACCACTGAGAGCCTCTAGTCTCTGTAGCTAAAAGTCACTTCTCCACTTCTACACAATTCAGCCTTGTTTGGAGCGCTGTGAAAAGAGGCCTTTATTATCGCCTCATCCTCTCAGGATTCACCCATGTGAAGGTGTTATTAAGAGATTGCATTGCGAGCACACTTATTAACTGTATTTCTGAGAGCGTGACTGACTGTACCGCATTAACCCAACAAGTCTCAGTTCTGGCATTCAGAAAGTTTCAGGTCATGGAAGAGCTATTAGTACATAAACGACACAAAGACAGTTCACCATTACTTTTTTAACAAAGGTTTTGCTCTTGTGGTTAATTTCTTTCAGTCTATTGCTCATAATTTTTAGCATTAGCCCAGCACGTCGCTTTCCTCCCAACCGTTTATAGCCTATAATTAAACACACACACAATTTCCCCTGCTAACAGCTTACTTCCAATTGGATGAGAAAGCCAATGGGAAGCAAGCTGGAAACCATGCAATGTTGAAATGGGTGACAGAGGGGCATTGAAGCAAGATACCTTCTAAGATTACAGAGGGGGATTGACGGTGAACATGTGAGTGCAATGACTTTCACATGGTCAGGGTGCCATGCCAGACCTTTCTATTTGATACTTCCACATTGAGAAATCACAAAAACAGACATTTTTCTAACATTTTTTTTAACTCTTCATTTTCCCACATTTTTTGGCTGTACTGTAAATAGATGCATATTGACACTGGATGTAAGGACTCCTGTAATCTAAAGCTCTGCAACAGTTTTAATCTACATCTTGTTGGTAGTATTACTCAAATATGTGACACCATGCTCTGCCTTCTGGGAAGCAGTCACTCAACCTAATTTCTATATTGGTCCTCATCTCCTCCTGTAGCCTACATGAGGGTCCTTGGTATAATAATACACATCCAGTTTTGTGGCAAGTGCAAAATTAGGAAACTATCACAAATGATGAAAGTTGTTTTTAATATTATAATTTGACTGATTCAATGCACAGTTATTCCTAAAAGACCATTAACTAAATTCTCAGTATGAGAGCAACAGTTCTTCACAGCTCCTAAAGAAAAAGTGACAAAAAATTAAGCATATTGTTGCTTCTGGGAGGGCATGCTGTCAGGAATATCCATTGATTGATCAGCTACTTTCCTACACATTCAATTGGTAAATGTAATCCAGAAGTATTCTAAGCAACTGTAGCCTCCATGCCTCCTCTGCAGGCCACTGTGCAGCCTATGGCCTTTCTTAGCTCTCTCTGAAATTTTATCTGACTTAATCATTGTCATTGATGTTGTTCTGTTCTACTCTGGGGGTCTTTTGCTGCTGCCCTCCCAGCCTCGGGCATTCCTCTGGTGGACATGAAAGGGCAGTGAGACCCTAGAACAGAGCCGCTGCACCAAATATAAACAGATTTTTCTCTCTTTTTCTAAATTCTTATGAATGCATTTGAATACTTTGATACTCCCCATGAGGCTGGTGGAAAAAAATATTAATGCATGTTTATGATGGATGTATTTCTAGGGAACTTGACTAAATTGTGGCCATGTCTTAATAGTCTGGTGTCTATTTCAGCAGAGAGCAACAATAGAATCAGTTGTCTGATATGCAACTAGCTGGTATGGTAATATATTAGTCAAATCTAAATTATATCTCAGATCCTCAGTCTGGTGAAAATGGCAGGTAGGACAAAGGGAACACCTGTTCCTTTTAGCCTGCTGGATTTTTTTCAACAGGCAACGATCAAGCGTATAACATCTGATAGCTATTGTATGTTTTAATCTGAGTACGCATTACTGAATTCAGAGAAGAGGTACAGGTTCATCTTTCCAAACATAACAGTAAACTGTTACTGAATGTATGTATGTATGTATGTATGTATGTATGTATTTACACTCAGAAAATAAATAGCTAATTGTACCTTTAAGGGTACAAAGGATTGTCACTGGGGTGGTACCCTTAACAGTAGAATTAACAGGATTTTCAGTTTCTCCCGCAGTCCCACCTCCCTCTACCCACTTATTACTGACCTATTGTTTTTCAAATCAGGTACTCTGCACGTTGCTGCCTCACCCAGAATACAAGCACGAGATGAACCTAACTTTCCCTTCAGTTCAAAATCTGTAGAGATGATAATATCTCTGTGCTAAATCTTTATTCTGTTTACATTAGATACATTTTTCACCTCATTATAACATGCTGTTTTGTGCCATTATGAGTTGTTTTTGTGAGGTTATTATTCTAACATACACTTTTGTTTTTCTATTTATGTAGCTGCTGCACACTTCAATTTTTCTCTGGATTAATAAAGTATCTATCTATCTATCTATCTATATGTTTATTTCGATTGCTGTAAAATCCAGTGTAAATATAAGATCCAGAGAGGTTACTGTGCCATTTTTGATATTTTTCAAAATTTTTCATCACAATGCAAGAGTCATTACAAAAGCTTGCACAATAGGCAATAGCCCAAAAATGGACTGGAAAACAGAAGGTTGTGACATGCCTGTGACTTTGCCCTCTTAGCCTCGGTATATTCACGCATAATAATCTGAATAAAGCTTGATGATGTTGCAAAATGTTGCTCATTCCTTTTTAAAATTCCAACTGCGGGGCTTGGCTAATGTCCCAAATAAGAGAGCAATAGTGTTTGTGTGTGGCTCCCGTTTGCTCCGTTCACATAGCAAGTCTAGTTTCTTATGTGTCTTCTCTCACGGAGATGTGCCCAAATTCAGATTTTTCATATTCTTCTCGGTCCACGTCGCGTTCTTCCCACCATGGCGTGAAGCCCGACACGACAGGATAAAAGAAGACGGGGCAATGGAGCTTTTACCCCCCCTGAAATTTTATTTGATTTTACAGATCAGTAAAATCAGACAGCATTTTTCACTCCCATCTAACAGCTGATTGCTGTTATTGCAGCAGTTGATGTCTGATCCGTCCACACTGCTGCCGTGTCAACCACGTGCACGCTGGCAGCGGTTGATGAGACAGCGGTGAGGAGAAGGGAATGTGGGATTCGTCTAAGTCAGTGATATTCAATTCGGTCCTACAAGGTCCGCAATCCAGCAGGTTTTCAACATGTTCCTGCCCTCAACACATCTGCATCAAATTAAATGGATCTAACAGCCAATGAAGCTCTGCACAATGACTCATTAATTTGAGTCAGGTGTGTTGGAGCAGCCTTACGAAAATTTTCATTTAGTTAGGTTTATGTCAGCCATGGCAATTTGGACAAATGGATATACATTTGAATAAAGTTGCAAGTATGCCATGGCAATATGACATTTGATCATTCAATTTGAAATCCTGCTTGTCATTAAGATTATCAAAACTATATTGAAGATTACATTGCCACTTTGTAAGTTAAATTGTCAATTGCCAAATACATTTTCAAATCCCATCCATCCATCCATCCATTTTCTGTACCGCTTAATCCAATTCAGGGTCACGGGTGGGTGGGGCCTATCCCAGCAATTCATTTTCAAATTACATGACAAAATTAAACATTGCCATTTTAACAATTAAATTGCCATTTTGAATATTGAATTACCATTTTGCCAATTGAATTGCAAATTGCCCTGAGAGGTGCACATATGCTTCCATACAAAAGCTCTGTCAACCGGGATGAGCAAAGATGTTGCTATCAAAGTTTACCAAGAAGTTATGGAGGAATATATTCATTTTACCTTGATGCCAGTCGAAACATGTCATGGTAAAACAAACATCTTCCACCTTAACTTTGTAAACATTATTAATAATATTTCAGTTATTTTTAGTATTTTATTTTCATGCAGATGCTTTATGTTGGCTTAGGCAAAATAAGTTTAACTTCAGCCTAAACCCTTTTGGTGGACAAAGTAATCAGCTCCAGTACTTGAGTCAAAGTATTGATACTTGTGATCAAATCTTACTCAACTAGAAGTAAAAGTTGCTCTGTCAAAATTTTACTCAAGTTAAAGTACTGAAGTACTTAAAGTAGTGAAGTAGTATGAAAATACTTAAGTAGTCAAAAGTATCGAGTAGATTTTCTAATATTAGTACATTGCTGTATTGTTTTCTGAGTGCTTTTACAAAACCTTGTAACTCTCTGAAATGACCTAATGATGTAGTGAGATGTAGAACGACACTGCTACAAATAGTCTAAACCAGCTGTAAAAAATTTCAGCATAAAAATGCTATCAAAAACAAAATGGACAGCAATGTAGTTTGTTAGCAGTGAACACAGAAGACATTTAAACTTATATGAATCATTTCTCATTTCTGAAATCTCAAACATCGAGCTGAGATATGGCCATGGGTGCAATGGTTTCGCCGCTTGAGCTTTTCCTACCATCTCCACAACTGAGTTTTGTTTAAATGAAGGTAGGGAGAGCTCGCTACATAAAACGAAGATAGATAGATATATACTTTATATACTTTATTGATCCCCAAGGGGAAATTCAACAAGATGGCATAATTCCAAATCCATTTCAGGTGTGAGTGGTGACAATGATTGGTTCCCTTCTGTGAGGAGCACAGCATGGCCAATTGCATTTTAGGTATAAAAGAAAAATACCAACACCTGAGTGCAAAGCCATGCTGAGCCTAAAAGGAACGAGTAACGACAAGCTTTCTAGAAATGTAGTGGAGTCGAAACTACAATATTTGTCTTTGATATGTAGTGGAGTGGAAGTCAAATGTTTCCAAAAAAAAACAACTACTCAAGTAGAGTATAGATACTAAAGTAAATGTACCGTGTAAATGTGTATGTTCCTGTCCACCACTCGTAGCATCCCAGGTTCCTCTGACTTCTGCACAATGAATATACCAACTTAATGTTTACACATAATTGAGGTAAAAGTGATTTACACCATGTTGCATGTTGGGATGGGGATGCTTGTTATCTTTTGCTTTGTTTGTTTAAAGGTTTAGTCCAATCTGATGGAAGAGGAAAGAGATGGGGAGGGAAAGGGAAGGGAGAGAGAAAAGGGATGTGACTGGGGAAAATTAAATCTCCCCACTTACGAACAGTATTTGGACAAACTAAGTAAGATAAACAACATATGTCTGTATGTTGTTTTGGATGACTGACGCTCATGGATTTTTACTGCTCAGTTTGTTGAGACCGTTCGGACAAAATTTCTGTGGTGCCTGAAGTTGTTCATGTCTGTTCTTTCTCATGTACACACGTAAAAGGAAACACATTATTGTTACACAGTGTGCCATGAATGAAACTGCAGTTGATGAATAATGTGCAATAAGTGACTGCGGCCTGACCTGTGCTTGGGCAGACAAATCATTCAGAGCTTTCCTAAGGCCTTGGCTTAGTCCCCTTCTCAGGTTCTGCCTCTGAATGCTATCCAGTCTGTTTCTTCTCACATAGATGGAAACAACTGACAAGGGGGGGGGGGGACACACCACCAGCAGTCAGCAGGCAAAACACATTAGAAAAATACAAATGTTTTACATTTTTCTTCATAACCCATATAAAAGTATTGTTTACCTGTTTTCACCCATAATTTCTCCGTGATGTTGCATTGTTGTGGTG
Source organism: Leptatherina wallacei (assembly GCA_028567055.1). Taxonomy (NCBI): domain Eukaryota; kingdom Metazoa; phylum Chordata; class Actinopteri; order Atheriniformes; family Atherinidae; genus Leptatherina; species Leptatherina wallacei. The sequence goes on from JAOXYM010000001.1 coordinate 21,378,616, forward strand.
GAACCTCTGTGGTGGTAGTGAAAGGCGAGACAAAGACGGCGGTAACCCCCCTTGGAGGGCTCGTTCTAGGAACAGGTGGCATGAACGCTCTCCTGCTGGTGTAAGTCCTGATGGTGGTGGTAGTGGTTGTAGTTCTCCTGGTGATAGGTGTGGGCTGTGTTGTGGTTGTAGTGGATGACAGTGTTGTGACTCTTAGAGAAGGCGTGGTCGTGGTGGGATCTTGCGTGGTTGAAGCTACAAGTGTGGTGGTGAGCTTCACAGAGGCTGTTGTGGTGTCCTGTTGTGGAGTCAGAGGTGATACCTGAGATGCACCCTGCTTGGGACCAGCAGAAAGGGTAATCCAGTCTGACTGAGAGGGAGCTAAACTTGCCTCTTTTTCTTTGGGGAAAATGAGCACAACTGACTTGGATGTTCCAACAGTTGACTCATCCTCCTCGGCTTCTGTAAGAACAAATGTCTCAGTCACTTCCTGTGAGTGATCAGACTCTAATGACGAGGTCAAAGTTTTTGATGACAATGTATTTGTGGGTTTCAAAGAGACAGATAACAATGGGTATATGTTTGGTGTGGGTAAAAATAACACTGAAAAGGTGGGTTTCATGTATAAAGGGGATAAATGAGAGGATGAATATGGCAGCGATGAAGAGGTTACTGACGACAATGAGGAATGAAAAGAAGAGACGGATGGCACCGGGTCAGCTGGTGAGGTTGATTTTTCTTGAGAACTGTATTTGTTTTAATGTCAGCTGGAAGTGATAGCAGAATCAAATGCAGATTAAGGAGAGTGAACATCGGCCAGAGGGGGGCTGTGCCTGCTCTTGTGTACCAAATCAAAAGAAGTTGCTTGTGAGGATCTTTCAGAGGCAGTTGTTATGTAAGAGAGGGTCAGAGAAGAATCTGACCCCCAAGCTGATGTAGCAGCATTGCTCACAGTGACTCCTGGCTTTGTATTGACAGTCACAGCCGATCTGAGAGAGGCAGGAGACAAATCAAGACTATACTCTTTATAGTCTGATAATCCTCCTACATAGGCAGATGATAGATACTCTCTATCAGTTGAACAAACTGGATATGGATCACTGACAACAGCTGTTAAATCATTTGAATTCAATAAATGCACATTATGCTCCTGTCTGTCTTCCAGGTTTGGATGTTCATATGATGAGCCATCTGCTGAAAAATTAGATTTTGCCCTGTCAAAGCCAGTAGATACATTTTCTGATTTAAAAGCACTGCTTTGAAAATGCTTGGTGGGTTTCTACTTTGTATATAGCGCCATTAGTTTTGTGCCAAAACTGAAAATAGAACTCGATGTTTCCATGTTGTTCTGAACATCACTGAATGATGTAGTTACTGCAGAGGAAGCAGCAGTGTTAAAACTTGTTTGTCTGAAAAGGTATTTGATTTATTACTACTGGAGCTGCTGATTGGTCCCAGAGAGGCGGAGCTTGTCTTCTGTGTCAGGATGATTTCTGACCAGGAGTTAGGAGACGACTGCTCATAACGTTTGGCAAATGTTGCATCATCTTTACGAGAGAGGCTTTTAACAGGTTCTAGCGCAACATCAAAAGTTATTGGGGAAGGATGGATTTTAGCAGATTTTTTACCAGAATCTTCAGAGCCTCTATTCAGCATAAAGAAATCTTCTGATGTCATGGAAAGTGGGAGTTGTGTTGTGAGTTGCCCTGATGGGGCACCTGTCCTGTAAAATGCTGAGTCTATGATCAGAATTGATTCTTCATTTCCTTTAAAACAAGGAGGAAGAGGACTCTTCACAGTATTTCCATTTAAATGCTTTGCAGACTTTGTGTGACATGTTTGACATTACATAGTTTCCCACACTTGTATGGACCTGAGCAGTTCCCTCTGTATTTACAGAAACAGAGGCTTCAGCTGAGGATGCTACTGATTTCTTGGAAGCTAAAGTGGCTGTATGGAATTTGAGCAGGGAATTAAGTTGAGATCTTGTTTGAGGAGGCCTTTCTAAGGGGGTTATTTGTGGTGCAGAATTAACCTTACTTTTGATATATACCTCAGTGCAATCATCCATATCATCGTGGTTTGAGTTCTTACTAAATGGTAAGTATGTAGACTGAGTGAGGTGTGATCTACTTTGATGCTTGGCTTTATAGGTCACATACTTTGCAAACTCTGCTGGGTCTGAAGGAGAGCTTGCCCTACTGTTGGGGGTAAATATCCTTTTTAGAGTGCCCCAACTTCTGTGTGTAACATCCTTGAAAGACCTGCTTTGTGTTACAAGTTCCTGAACATCTCTGAGCAAATTTGACTCTGACGTGGTCAAGATCATTTCATCTCCGTTCCTCAAACTGAGGATGGAACCCCTGGACTCAGGTCTCTTCTGTGTGAGTGAAAGTGAGTTATTCAGGTGAGCTTGAGTGGAAGCAGAACTGAGCTCCGCTCCTGCTATCTCTCCCTGGTTGTAATTTATATTGATGGCAGGAAGTCTGGGACTGCTGTGACCTGCTGCCATCAGTAAATCACCCGAATTAGATGCATACTCTGAGGACACTATGCCAGAGTGGATACGTGTTAGTTTGGTGGTTGCAGTTTGAGATTGAGGCGTTTGATCTGACAAAGATTCTGGAGGAACAGGGAAAAACCATCTGCTGGGTGCGATGGTCTTTAGTGGCATTACACTTGGATTTAAAACATGCGAATTGAGCGCTGACACAACTGCATTGCGCTTGTGAAATAAAGTGTGACTATCTACCACAGTCCTGTCTTCCTTTTTTATATACGCTGTTCGCTGTAACATCTGCCGTGTGACATGACTAGAAACTGAATAGCCTTTAGGACCAGCAGAAAGGATTCTGTGAAGCTCCCTGCAGCCTTTGAACAGCTTGACTCTTTTGATTGAAGGGAATTGAGGGGCTAATTTCAAGATTATTAGCAATTTCCCCTCGGGGATCAATAAAGTATAATTCATTCATTCATTCATAAAATCTCTAAAAGGTTCAGAACATTTTAGGAGACGAATATGATGGAAATGTGATGGTTTCTGGTCTATGGATTACATTTGTGCTTCCACTCCTTATATGATCAGTTTTATCTGGTGAATACAAGGACTGCTTGGTCATTTTATTGCTCTGTTCAGTGCTAGATTCACTTGTAAAGTTTGATGGTTTGCTTTTGGCATTTTGAATTTCCTGTACAACAGCATGTAGGTCACCAACTGAATGAGAGGTGGATTTTCAGTTGTTAGAGTGTCTGTCCAACCCCGAGGCCATGCTGGTGATGCTGTCTCTGTTTGAGGAACAGGGCTGGACACAATCCCCTCGCCCTGAGAAAAAGCAGCTTTATTTACCTGCCCAGTGAAAGATGATAGAAAAAATAAAGAAACAAGGGATGATGGCACAGAGGACATGGATGGAGCTGAGGAAGACACTGATGCCAATGATAAAAATGGAGATGATGAGATATTCTTCTTTCCATACATTAATGGCACACATGATGGCCAGAAGACAGTGGAGCTAACAGCCTGAGATGGGGTGGTATGTTCGTGAGACATGCTGAAAATCAGACCTGAGCTTGCTTTGAGGATCTTGCCTTCCACAAACGATGACGAGGAGAACATGTCCGAGCCTTGGCTGGAACTACGTGAAGGCCATTGGGTGGTTTGGGTCTCATCACTACTGATAGTTGGCAAGGTTCTACTGTGATCAAGGCTCACTGGATGTTTGACAGTTCCTGCCATCACAGTTAAGACGGAGGAAAAGGCGGGCTGACCCGACAACCCTTCCCCATCAGAGTCTGAGTCACTGACTGAATGGACAGCTGGGAAAGGTGTCTTTTCCACCACCGACAGCTCAGCCAACGGGTGAGCAGGAGCACCTGTGACTGTAGGGTCGCTCGGTAAGGGCAGGGAACCCGAGGCATCGTAGGTGGAGTTATCTGTTAAAAGAACAGAAAAGGAGATGACAATTTAATATTAAAACTCCATTTAATTGCCACAACTTAAACTTCTTGTTTCTAATCAGCCAACTTATCCCCTACTAACACCAGTGTTTGTGCAATGAAATGAAACATCAGTCAGACTAATTTATATTCATTAATGCATTTTTTAATTAATCAATACAAGCTCTTTTTTAGCCCTCAAAGCCCTGTAGTTAAAAATATTGGTGAATCATCAATAGAGTGATGCTGGTTCAAATGAACTGCTGCTCTAAAGGTTTGTGGTCAGTCTTTTGGAGGTTATTCCAAAACATATCTCAATACATAACAGCAGGATAAACACAAGCCAAATGGCTTTATTCATCACCAAAACCCAAAAGCTTTTTCTCATATATGACTCATAGTTTATTAAAAAAGCATGTTGATCAATAAAAAAAGCTTTGTCCTCTCTTAAAAATCCAACATAATGAGCGTCTTATTGATCCAAAATAATGTTTTGCTGCAATTTTTATGCCCCAAAACTTTATAAAATATGTTTTTGTCGTGCCTTGTTTCTGACATTGGGAAAAATGATTCAGCTTCCATTAAAAACCCTCCAAATAACTGCTTATTGCCTTTTGATAATGCTTACACTTGTGCTAGATAAGGCACACGCTTGTGTATGTTGTCAGATGGGTTTTGAAAGAAAAAAAAAAGATTTTTCATCACACATGTGACCTTGATCTGATTTTATCTTTAATAATTTGCCACAAAAAATGTAAAATCCATTTCCTGGATTTTTCTTAGACATAGATGTAATTTTTCATGACATAGCTTTAATAAAAACTAAATAAGTAAAAAAAAAAAAAGTATGTAACATCTAGCATAGTACAGATACAGGTGGGTGCAGATTTGGGTGTAAAAGTAGTGATAAAAAATAATGGTGTTTTGTCAATTTGCCAAGTAGGTTGGTCACATGTATAACATCATCAAAATATTGTGCATGAATGAAACTAGCTGACCTGGATATTGTTTATTAAAATCATAGGAATGTTTATATGTAGTGCCACAATATAAAGCAGGGTATTTTACAATTACTGTAAGACTAAGTTTTACAGTTCCCTTGTGGATGTGCATCAGGCAGCAACTCCACACACACACACAGACACTCAGAAACACATACAGAGCAACAATCAACCAAGTGAGGTGAACATAACATGCTACTCAAGGCTAATAGGTGTTTTTCCCAACCACAGCACTAGTGTGGGAGGAATTTGTGTTTAAACCAAATAAGAGAGGAGAGTTCATTGACACAAAAAATTCTGACTAAAATGTGGTTTTGGTCCAGTGGTTTGATTTATGCAGAGGATATTGTTTGTTGTGGATGTTACATTTAGAATTTTCCCCTTTTTATTATACTAATATATCTTTATTCTGTCAGATACATTAGTCTTAAAATGAAAATAATAATAACTGCAGTTACATTTGGGACATTATAAAATCTAAACAAATGATCATGACAGACCTGTTGACAAGGTTAATGCTCATCACAAACCCTACTCACAGGCCAGGTTTGCAGGTGTAAACATATCTCTCTAATAGTCTCAGACTATACCAAGGGCAAGCATTTGTGTTGCTATAGGAGAGAAGAAAAAGACAATCCTCAAAGTGGAACAAATAGAATTATTCAAAAGAAAAAGGGCCTGTGTAGAAGTACGGCCAACACTATTTCTGAAAATACATAATAGGCTCATGTTGCAGGTTTTTGTGCCCTTGGAAAAATCACACCTTAGTAAAAGTCAGAGAGAGGCTGATAATGAGAGAAGTAACTATCATCTAGATGCTGAAGGTGATTAACGGACCAATATGGCTGACATGGAGTTGTCCATCATCCATTCCTGTCGTCTTCATTCCTTTTATTCTCAGCACATCCTCAACTCATCCGTACAGAGGTTCTTCTATCTATAAAGCTTAGCAGTCTTGTCACATCTTCCACCCCCTCAGCATGTTTCTCCTGCTAAAGTGCAGCAGCTCTCACTCCTTCAAATGTTACAGGGGCATGAACAAGAGACCAATGTGGATCCATTTAAGGACAATTGTGTGTGATAGCAGAAGCATCTATCCATCATTTTCTTCTATTTTGTTTTTCCAATCACATTTTCTTGATAAAAACATACCTAATTATAAACTCTCCAGCACATTCTGCGGCAATATGAGCACTCTGAGTCCATGTTTTCCGAATTATACACAGCCTAAGGCATTGTGCACTCATACAGCTGGCACTGAAACACTTTTTTTTCATTGTCACATATCTGCATTACGTTAAATGAGAACTGTGATCTAACAAAAACAAATATTTCCAGGTTACCTTCTCTGAATGAACTCCTAAATATCGTCAATGTCTGAGAGAATTGCTACAATGATTTTGTAATTTGTTTTCAGAGGAATTTTATTAAATGTCAGTGTTCATTTCTTCATGCTGTCTTCATGATCCCACTTAATTCCTTTTCTTCAATAAATCACTAATGTGGTGAAATGTGATTAGTGAAATTGCTGCACTGCAATATTTAATCCATTCTTAAAAACTGGCGATACAGAAGAAAGGGTGGCAATAAGGGAATTACACTTCACAAAAGGACTCTTAAAATAAAGGACATGAGTCCTGCTTCAAGGCCACAAAGAGGTCAGTGAAAACTTCCACAGTTGATTAGCGAGCCCAGCGGCAACATGAGTTGGGATGGACACCAGCGCAAGCGGAGGTGTAGGGTGTACCTGTGGTTTGCCACCTGCTCTGATGGTGCAGAACATATGGGAGGATTTTACAATGAACAAGAGAGGACAAGAAGCGTGGATAAAATGAGAGAGAAACGGTGAAAGCATGGGCTGGGAGCTGTGGGAGGGGTGGATGAAAAAAAGAATGAAAAGCAGGAAAATGACTAAACTAGAGGTCATTCTTGAACAAAAACTGCAATTTCAACAAGTCTGCAGGTCTTGGCTTTACAGCAAAATCTGTCACTTTACTGTCAATGAATAATCATCAAAAGGCAGATGTTCAAATATTAGAAGTTAAAGGCCTTGAAATAAACACTTGATGCATTTAAATCACAGAAGAAGAAGAATTAGTATTAAGAGGAAGCACAACACTTATTCATTGCTTATTCTTCAGTCATCATTGTCTGTATCCACCTCAAAATCTTTTTTTCTTTTTCTTTTGAAGTTCACGTCCAATTGAAAAAATATCAAATATCAATGCTGCTATGAAATGTGCACAAGATACATAAAATATTTCCAACTGATAGTTGGAGTAATAGGTTTTAGACAACTAATTCAGCGCAAATAGTATATTTTTTCCTTTATAAAAACAGTTGGAAAATTGAGATACCTAAATAAAACCATTCTTCATTGTCAGGGAGGGGATTTAGCAAAATGCTGCTTTTTGAGGTAACTATCAATATGCGATTAAAATGTGATTAATTGAGATAATTAATTATAAAGCCTCTACTTAAACAGGTGAATTTTTTTTATTCGAGTCCCACCCTTAAAAAAAACCCTTTAATGGCAAAGTATATTCTAAGAACATGTGATGAAGAAGCCTCTTGATTTTAAGTTGGTTTTCTTGTTTATGCATTTGTTTTAAATAGCTGCATGATCTTGACTTGTCCAGAAAACCTTCCTCTTCCAGCAGGCCCAAACCACAGACCACATTTGCACACAGATTTTTCACATTCTGCAAGCCAGCGCTATCTTTGAGCTACCAGCACTCAGACATGACACTGGTGGGGCCTTCACTGCTCCACCCATACCATACACAGCTTCTCTCTTTTGCTTTGAGCTGTTTTTGTTCTCTTATGTGCAGAAAACAGTAAACAAGAGAGGATAATTCAATAGTGAGCTGGCTGGCGCCCTGGGAGCAGAGAAACAAATTTGAGAAGTCTGGTCGACTCATTCTGAGGAAGTGCCTCAAAAGTCTCTTTTAATGTTTTAGCTGTTTGTGAAAAGCAAGAGTACACACGATTGCTTTAAGCTGTTGTTTTTATTCAAATTATAAAATATGGATCTGAAAATATTAATTTCACATCGTGCTCTGTTCCCCTATGACTACAGAACTTGAGAAGGAGGAGAAGGAAGGGATGGCAGAGATGCCAAGAACTGCAGGGTCACACTGTGGATGGGAGGCAGGATGTCACACTACCTGCACTTTTTCATTTATCTACTTATGTTTTTACAAACAGCACAGTAGGAAGAGACACGCAACAGCTGCTAAAAAACAGAGCCCTGCGGCACACACTTAACCCTGCAACCATTTAAAAGAGACGTTCATTCAGACATTCACTCATTCATTTATTTGACTGTGTGTTTGTAGTCCCATCTGAAAGTGTGATTATATAACTTTTGAAAGAAGAAATAACACATTTCCCTTAAGAATAAAAAATGGAATTTGGAGGCAAAGTGCAACACACTTGACAGTGCTGTTATTATAGCTTTCATCCGGTATGACAAGTGTGATAGTAAATATAAGGAAACTTTGAGAAGACTGAATAGATAATGTTGTGTAATGTAAGTGAGCCAGTGTGCAGATTATGAATTTGATATTTCTCTTCTATTCTCAAGCTACATTTTAATCTCAGTTGTGAGGGCAGTAAAGAAAATATGACAGACTCAATTTTAGTTGAGGCTGCAATAAAAATTATGAACATCGGCTCACATCATGAAACAAACACAAAAAGAAATAGTGTATGTTGATTTACACAAAAAAAACTATGTGAGTATTTCTGAATGTCTTAAAAACACATTTTGCTTTATTTACTTGTGTAAAAAAATCCTTGGAGTAAAGAAGCAATCACTGGACAGAGGGCTGACTCAGAGGAAGCTGCTCTTGCTACCTGTCTTTCTCTCCCGCCCCTTTTTTTTCTCTCCTTCCCTTCAGATGAAAGTCCAGCCTCAAGAGGCTTTTCATCTTTTTCAGCCTGACTTGTCGCTACACTTACTTCTGTCCTGAAGCAGTTCAGGACACTGTAGTGACGCTTATGTTGGTGCAGTCTGCCCTCTCCTATTACTGCTTATGGAGGCTGCTCTCCACTGTTCTTGCTACTGTGTCTGAGCCAGCATGTACAGGTTTGAGCGATAAAATGATGAATCCTTAGAGAAGCAAGGTGCAAAATCTTTGGTTGGTCATGTGATTGAAATGTGACCAACCAGCCACTTACTCACAGAGCAAGTGAGACTGGTGATAAAATCATGGCTGGTACATGGTAAACTAAATGTTACAAATATTTCCTCCTGCATTTCCACCGCTATATGATAGATTAGGATAATGTTCCTATTAAGTGCCTCTATGTTTGCCACTGCAGGAACTGCCTGAATACAACATACCAGAGTGCCATAATTCAGAGCTTTTAGCAAGCTTTTTTGGAAGATGATAGGGGGAAACATGCCCTCCATTTTCACATGAAGGATCACATATCAGGCTCAGACCCTTTTGGCAAAAACAGAGAAACAGAGGTCCAAATTGAAATAAACCTTTGCATGAATGACGATTACCTCAGTTGAGTCAAATGTTTAAATGACAAGGGGTAACAAAAACCCATGAATGACATTTGACTAATGTGCATCTCTGAGGTTGAGTTTCATCTACAGTTTATGTGTTTGCAAGTCATGGAGCAGAGTTAGGCAGCATTTACAAACCAGATTTTTAGCTTGATGGTGCAAAGTCGGCAAAGGAGGAACCTGATACACTTTGATGTCTGTGCCACCAACAACATTGCTCCACCAACAGGGCAAAGAGGGAGGCGCTTTTCACAGAAGAAGTACAGATAGATTTAAATTCCTTAAGTTCAAGTTGCACAATGTCAAATGCTACCAAACTGTTTTAATTTTTTATAGGTTACAAATATCTTCACAGATGATCTTCAAACCCATATTCATCAGAACTTTCACACTGATTTCTGACTTGGGAAATTAGTTCTTGGTCTTAATTCTTCCATTATCCATATCTTAACAACAACTACCCACACTGCACTACACTACACACTGCAATACAATCAAAAAAGAAAAACCAAAGACTTTCACAAATACTTCTAAAAATAAGACCATCAGGTTCAATAACCATTTCTGGCTCTAAATAAACTTTGTATGAATTTGTGGCTTTAAAAAAATCCCCTACAAAAGCTCAGTGCAGCAGCTGAGTGGCCTATTTAATATTAATATTAGATAATGCCTTACCTTAGCAAAACCAGCGGTGCAGTGAAATGAAATATGGTGCTATTTTACGATCACTGTACACAGGGGGCCTGCTGGTGGATTGCTGCGTGGATGGCTGCTGTGCAGTATTTTTAACCCTTGCCTTGTAACCCTTTGCATATATATAACATGTAATCAGAAATGTGAATAGGATATCCTATCTGCAACTCATGCTAACAACTTACCTGGAATATTGTCTTATGCATGTTAAGATCAATAGTTGGAATATTAATGTGCATGTGTACATAGTCACAGTGGTACAGAGTAAATTTCTGAAATGGAAACTGACTGGCTCAGCAGAGAAAAACTCACCACATATCAAAAAAAAAAGTACTTGCACCGATCATTACAGATTTATGGTATATAAAGATGGAAGAATATATCAAGGTAAAATATTCCTTTGATGCTTGAAGTGATTTGATGAACCCTGCTGAGCCAGACATGATGACTGGAAGTCAAAGGCCTCAGTACACTTCTGCAGGCTATCACAGACCAGCAAAGATAAGTCGTCTTTCACTTCAGCACCACACCCAGAGGCAACGCTGGCCTCTGAACTGAAAGATAAAAGCAAAGGTAAATACACCATGGAAGTATCAAACAAATGAAATCTAATGATTACACGTTCACATAAAAATCTACTGAAATATTTTATGGTTTGAGTTGGTGTAAAAAAAGGCCCAAAAGAAGACATATGTTAATGGGACTCCAATCTGGACACAAGATGCATTTAATCACTTATACAAATCAGAAAATAAAATGTGTCAGTGTGTCTGCAAATGAGGACTTCCTGTCATGGTACAATGTGTTTTCTTACATGGGACTGCATCAAACTGGGGTTCATGGCTGTCTCATGGAGACGTGTATATCAGAGCAGGCAGGGAAACAAATGTAGGAGTGTTGCTGCATGCTGGGGGCTGTGATGGGCCAGGAGATTACAGCAGCCATTTGACACGGGAGGCTGTCACGGGAAGGCGTCAGATAGTGACAACACAGCTGATGAGACAGCATGCAGGACAGACATGAATGCCCACTGCTTAAAAAAAGAGAGAGAGAAAATTGTATGTTTTTTTTTCCATTTTAGAATATAGGTTGAACTATAGCCAATAAATAATGATGCAAAAACATCAGAAAAAGATTTGTTCGAGGAAAAGAATTAAGTTTAGGTTTAGCCATGTCCTTCCTTTCAGTGAGAGTTGCTTCAATATTGGGTCATGATGTAGAAGCTCATCCTAAATTAGAAAAGCGTGGAAATAGAAAATCCTGGGGCTTATTTTCCAGCTACACGAATGAAATTATTTTTGATTTTCAAGGGGCATTACAGTCTCAACTGGTGCAGAGCAAAATGCCTCTGGATGTGACTGGATAGACATTCAACAGATCCCAGCAATGAACGTGATGACAGTGCTCCTCTGTACAGTCTTATCGAATCAAACCTGTCCCATAACAGGAGCGCTTGTGACGGCTTTGGTCTGGGTGAGGCCATGTAAAAATCAGTTTCAACAGGCGGGCGTCCAGATGCGTCCTGCCATAGTAAATGTAGCGTGAACTCAGAAATTCATTGTGTCCCCAGACGTTCTAATATCATAAATTGAAGCCAAATCAGTAGTTGCAGCTGACAACTAAATGGGTCATTCTAGAAAAATGGTGGGCAGTGCTGTCACTTGTGTATGTTTGATAAATAGACACTGTCTTTTAATATTTAGTGTTACTTGAGGCTATCTTTTTAAATGTATAGTAAAGGAATTCCTGTCACTTCAATTATACAAAGAAGTGGATCCAAACTCTAACTGCGTGCGCAGTTAGATTTTGTGTTTTATAAAGACACCAGTCGTTTTGAACGTGCACTGTTGCTAATTCAACAAAGAAACACAAGAAGACAAGAAAAAGAAAGCGATAAAGGGACCAAGCAAGAATTAAGACAAGAGTCAGGATAAGTCTGTCTTTTACTGGCTGGAGAGAGCTCACAGTAGGATGCAAGATGGATGCCAATTTAGCCGTTGGTAGGGGGCGTGTCACTGGGAAAATGACAAAAGTTCTGTAGTGCGTCTTTAAAGTCAAAATTCTCATTTTGTCTTGATTTTATTTCAAATTTGATATGAATCATTTTCATGTATGCATTGTGGTATTACAGAAAAATACAATCCGCTCTCAAAGTTTCCCAGTTAAATATCTCAGCTGCATTGAATATGATAATTTTTCATTATTTAGAAAGGAATTTAGGAAAATAGAAAGTAAGTTCCTCAGTGAGTACTTGGTATGATGCTTCACTTTAGGGTACACAAAAACAGTAGGCAATGGTCAGTTTCTCATTAAGTAATGATTAATTTCTTAGTAAGTACTTGGTATGATGTTACACGTTACATGGAAGTAAACAAAGTAATAAATAATAGCCAGACAATGATTTGGTTCTCAGTAAGTGATGGTCACTTAAAGCTAAGATGACAGCAGTACAAAAAAATGAAATTGCTAATTTCTTACAATGTAAGACTTACATCCTTCCTGTCTTTACAAAACAGAGTATCCAATTGAATCAATAATCACTAGGAAACAGTTTTTTGACAATTATAAGCTGTTTACTCGCTGGTTCAAAGTTAATCCAGAACTCACAGGGAGAATCTCTCTTTTTTTCAGATAACTAACCAGTAGTCCCCTAAAGAGGCTTGACTGTGTGTTCACCAGTAAGTACTTATAACTTATAAGTTATAAGTTCCTGATTCATTCCTAGGCGTTCTGTAGTAAGTACTCATTAGTTCCTGATTCGTTTCTAAGCGTCAAACAGTAGTTCCCGATTAATTCCTCTTTGCTTTCCCTGATAACTAACCAGTAGTCCCCTAATAAACCTGGGCTGCGTGTTCACCAATGAGTACTGGTTAACCCATTAGGTCCTGATTCGTTCCTCTTTGTTCTCCCTGAAAAGTAAGGGGAATACAATCATTAGAGATTTGTGAACTGATTAAGAAAGCAGTCTGTCATTGGCTCCAAACAGGACACTATTGAAGCTGTGATGTGTGTGATGCCTGCCTGCCTGCCTGCCTGCCTGCCTGCCTGCCTGCCTGCCTGCCTGCCTGCCTGCCTGCCTGCCTGCCTGCCT
>JAOXYM010000001.1:21391937-21404359 GCA_028567055.1 Leptatherina wallacei
TGTCTGTCTGTCTGTCTGTCTGTCTGTCTGTCTGTCTGTCTGTCTGTCTGTCTGTCTGTCTGTCTGTCTGTCTAATTATCTGCTTCTGTAGAATGGCTCAAATGTTGTAAATGGAAAAAAAAACTGTCCAATATTGAGTAATGGTACATTGCATAATTGAATTAATTAAGACCTCAGACATCTCCATATTAGATTCAACACAACCCTCATAAACTACAGAATCCAAAACTATCAATAAAATAGATCAATAAAAATAAAGTGTGCCTTCAGGGTGGCCTTTGTGATCTGCCATTCAAAAGACCATCACATCACAGCATGTGAAGTTCAGCTTGGTCAGCCTCTATACTGCTCTACTCTGCTCTTCTCATCGCTGATGCGAAGACTACATGCCTGTACTTCTGACCAGTTAATTGGGCCCTCAGAGAGACTTCAGAAGGAATCAAAGCTCATCCTGCGAAGTGACAGAATGCTGACCATACCTGTTGTATTGTACATGACTTGTACTCATCTCCATTTAAAAGTACAACGTAGCATTTTTAACAAGCTTCTGCTCCTGTCAGATCAATTGTGGAATGATAGCATAATTACCTTCAACTTCCTTTTACAAAAATCAACGTGCATTTTTGGGGAATTTTGACTTTCTGCAAAACCTCAAGGAGCACAATCAAAGCCAACCAGGGACTTCTAAAATGTCTCATTTGTTTACGTAATTAAAGGGATACCGTATAACTTTAACGCCTTTAACTCCCCACAGTCCACACAACACTGTCGCAGAATTAAAGTCTTTCTCTTTCTGGCCTCCTTCGACACCATATTCATCTTCTTACTTCTGTCAGCCATGACAAACTTTTGATCGAAGAGGAGGAAGAAGTAGCACAAACCAGAGCCCTCTCGGAGCGCCGACACGCGTCAAGCACTGTATATTGTCCCCAGAAATCATCCATTATTTCTCACATTAGGCTAATATTTAGGTAAAAAGTTACACGGTATCCCTTTAATAATAATGAACCCAAATTGCAGTCACGGCATCTTTACATAAACACCAGTATGTACAAGTTTTAAATAAAGTGACTCTGCTGTTCTTACATCGAAACATAATTACTTACTCTTCAGTGTCTTACAAAAAGCGGCCAAGGCCTTCAAGGAATGTAACATAGACACTCTGTCTAATCACTGCAAGAAGTAAACCATTAAAAAAACTTTCTGGTGTGGTGTAGCCACTTAGAGGCCAAAAACCATGATTTTAAATGTGCATAGTGGGACTTATTGACATCATTTAATTTCTCATAGAAAAAAAGCACAACTTAAGTTAAACAGACAGCTGGAAAAAATAAATAAACAAATATGCAGGGGATGACAAATCGTTTCAGCAGACAATCAGATGATTGACTGACTCGTCCTTGAGGGTCCTGACCTCCACATTGAAAAGCGGTAACCTGTGAGATTAAGCAGATCTTTGTACTCTGATCATATTTATTGTCATGCACTGCAGTAGAGGATACTGAGGTATGAGGTATGTGATGGAGGAGGAAGACCACGAGGGATAATAAGGTGGGATAAGCCTGCTAAGCCTCCAGGATCATCTCAAAAATCCAAACTGGAGTCAAGCACAAGAATGTCAAAATCTTTGTAATGCAGTCACAATGCTCTGTAATATGGGGTCACAGCAACAACAGGCTACAAAGTAGCTTACTTTTGGGGGATTCTGAAGGATTTGGGAATCAGTTTCCAAATCTTCTTGATGGATTACACATATCATAGCTACTGTATAGAATGAAATGCCACCGTTCTACTTTTCCTTCTTTAATCAGTTTGTGTTATTGAAAATGACTTTTTTTTCTTACATGTATGTGAATAAAGATATTATTTTCAGGGAGACACTTTCACAGCATTTTGTGAAACTGCCAAGAAAGGAATATTTACTAGTTTTAACTGTGGCTGGGGCCGCATTTAGAGTTATATGCAGGATCATAAACCAGAAAATGTGTCTTGTGTGTCTTGTCTGACCAGGATTTTAACTTTATTTAGTTCAAACTTCAGTTTTTCACTCACTGGTTAGCTTTAGGCACCTAAACCACTTGGTTGTGATTAGGAATACATTATGGTTTTGAGAGAATCTAGAAAATGTATTCAGTCACAAAAGTAGCATTATATCAGGTTGAATATTAACACTGTTACCACTGGTTATGTTTTTAATATATGACAATGATGAGAAAAGGTAAAAGCTATGGTGAAAATGTACTCTCCGGCATTCTAATGCAGGCTTAATGTCATTTTTCAAACGAGCACTGATATACTCAGTTGTTTGAGCAGGTGTGACTCTCATTTTCTGGAATCAGCATAAAAACACAGAGCAACCACAAATAATGTATATCTTACAACTGAGATACACAGGAAGTAATAAAACAACACAAGGTTGTATCGTGCAGGTCATCATGGCTGAATTCCAGGTCAAACATTACATGTTTGCACTACAGCACAGACAGTGTCCGTGCTTCACATCACAGCGATCAGACATTCAACTTTGATACCTTACATATTCAGAGCCAACAAAGAGATCACCACAGACTTCAGCAGGCAGCATGATGGATGAGCTCTCAACCAAAGGCCTCAGCTACATCCTAAATTCAACACAACACCCCAGGGCCAATGATGTGATGTTGCAGCTGCCACTGTGACAGTGGTGCAAATGAGATTCCTCTGACAAATACTGACAAGTAAGAGCACATCCAAATTTTGCACATATTCATAGTAGGCACAGAGCTGGTGAGCATCCTACTGTGAACAAATTATTATCATTGCAAGGCTTTGGATTTGAAATGCACCTTTCATTATTTACCAGTTGTTTTCCTACTTTGACATGCCACTACTGCGAAAGTTTCAGTAAAGTTTATGTTGCTGTGTTTGAGAAAAGCATCTGCCTTCAGGTCTTCTGTTAGTTAGTTCACAATGTTGTTGAATCATAAAGCAGCTGTAATTGCAGATTTAAAATTGACACAATTAAATACTTTAGAAGTAATTAGGCAACAGTGTTTCCGCTGAGTAAAAAAAACATACATTATTTAAAGTTAATTAATCACAAAAACAGTTAGGAAAACAACATTTTTAAAGGCTTATTGCGAACCATAAAAATACTGAGCATGTCATTTACAGTATAAAGAATTTTGATACTAAATAAGAAGTTTGATTTCTAAATAGCATCAGAAGGTAAAGCCAACCATGTTTAAGTAATAAATAAATAAATAAAAAGTTATATTTTATCTTTGGCATGATAAAGACATTAATACATCACAGATTCTGTGACACTAAACTCTTACCTAAAAGAACAAACATAACTTATGTTCTCTTTGAAGCACACTTTAAATGTGTTTCATTTCCACATGTGTGTGTTTTGGGATTTATGAGAGTACAAGATAGGCTATATATACTTTTCAAAAACAGTGCCTTTTAAAAAAACATGTAGGGCTGTGAGGGAGTAAAGAAACTTACTGTCACTGTGCTATTATCATACTGTCAGCGTGCAAAATAATACACACCAGCACCAGTTGCTTCCTATGCCAGTCAGCAGACACACTGTGTCTCAATGCTTTGAAGTTTTGTGAGGGCCTGAGGGTTTGTCACCATCCTTCCTCCCAGTATCAGCCTGCTCAACAGTGCAAAATGCCAGCACAGTTTTCTACAACTGGCATGTGTCACTTTACATTTCATCACACAAAACAACTTCCAAAAAACATAGGTGCAATAAAAAATTTAAAAAGTTGTACAAAAAGGAAAAAACTGTGGAACACCCAACATCTGACTGTAAATCAGCAAAAAGTATAAATCACAGTTATGCTGTCCACACATAAAAGTTGCAATAGGTCAGTAAAAATCTTCACCCTAGATGGCTTTTTCCAACAAGTTCAGTTTGCATGTTTGAATTTGGACAAAAGGAAAATCTGTGTATTGAATTAGGTCATTTCAATGTCTGCAGTTCGTAATGTCATTAAAAGATTTGAAAATATGGGGAAACTCTGTATGGACAACCAAAGCTGAAAACTTAATTTAATCCTCAAGTGGCTGCATTGAAAATACATCTGATTCTGTTGTGGAAATCCCTGCAGAGCAACCCTCATGCAGTTTAAACACCACCATGCAAAGAAAACAGACAAGATCCAGGGATTCTCTGAGGCCAAGCTCATTTAAGATGAACTGAAGCAAGTGTGGCGTTGATACTGTAAGTGTTTAAAATATAATGAAGCAGAAACACCCAACTGCTCATGTAACTGGTCATGCAACAGAGGATGGTTCAGCTATTGCGGTGGAGCTTGGCAAACGTACATCTACATGTTGAAGATTGTTTCCACCCCTGGGTGGATAGTCTCAGATATCTGTGGAAATATGGGATGGGCAAAATATTCTTGGTCTTTTCACTTTTCTCCTCCATAAGTCTATAAGTCTCCTCCATTATATTAAAAAAAATCTGCTTTGTGATGGAGTGAAACCAAGTGTTACTAATAGTTCAGATTGTCTAGTGCAGCTTTTGTCAGTGCTTTTCTTTCTTTATTCTTCAACCTTTATAGTTTGCATCCTCTTTTAGCTAAAATCAGTTGATGATGGCTCTTCCCGGGTCAAGCTAGCTCTTAACCAATCAGCATGAAACTTAAAATGTAGCTCAATCTATGAGGGCTTCCTAAAAATGTGCTAGTATAGGCAAGCCTTTGGGCACTTCTACCTACCTTGACCTGCATCAACTATGTTTTAAAACAGACAAAAACTACCTCAAGCAATTATATGCATTGTTTTGCTAACTTGAAGAAGTTTATTTTCTTTTTCATTTTACTGTTTCCATCCACCTTTCTTTCTCTGCAAAATAAAAATGTGCATCAAAAACTGAAAACCCAAGTACTCTTCTCCTGGTTGTAAACAGCATTTTCATTTAGTAAAAACGTTTCTGGTGCCTTTTTGTTGTAGCTGGTCAAAAAATGAAGCTCTGCTACCAAAAGCTAAATGGTCTTAGCTGCTTGTTTTCAAATGAGAATGGGAAAGTATGTCAGGAAAGTAACAGAGAAACCCCATCTCCACTTCTTTTCATGGTTGATTGGATTCAATAAATTATTTTGTGAATTTTCTTCACTTTGCAGATGGCTGAGATGAGTAACGAAAAGAGTTAAATGCTGAATACAAAGAAAAACATATTTTTTCCCCACAGGTCTCAGACTGCTTCTCCTGGACGCCGTCCAAGAAGCTAACAGAGAAATAATGTCAACATTTGGAGGTGTACAAGTTCTGATGGAACAATCTACTATGGCGATGTTTTATAACTCATCTTTTTACAACATTCATTTCACAGTTCATCACAAAATTTTCTCGTTTCAGCTTTTCATACACACCCACTGATGAGTGGAGGATTTATACCAGAGTTTAAAAGTAAGTAGACAGATAGCATGCAGAGGATGGCTACCTGCATGAGACATATTTTTAAAAAGGGTTCATCCGGTTCTGCTCATCTCTGGAATTTGAGAAAAGAGACAAATCAGCATCAGAACAGAATTTTTTTTTTCAGATCGGTATCTAGTAATATGAATCTACATGCAAGCATGTGAAAGCAAAATCATTTTTCTCTGTTTTTCATTAAAGAAATTGTCCAAGAAAATGAAGGCAATCAGATCAAACGGATCTCCTCAAAATATTGCTAAGCTCTGCACAAGACTGTTAATAGCCCATTAATTTGATTCTAGTGTATTAAACTAGGGACACATCTAAAACTTGGAGGACAGCAGTCCTTGACGACCAGAATTTGACCTCTGTGTGCTAAAGTGTGTTTTAAATCCTTTCAAGCTGCACTTCGTTGCCTTTCTTCCTTGCAGACTCACTTTCTAAATTCAGATTTTCTTCTGATCTGATCCTTTACTCTTCCCTTTTACAACTACAACTGTTTATGATCCACATTTCACTGGGTGCTGTCCATGTTTGATAATGATGTTCACTGCCCAGGAGAGGCATCATGAATGAGAAGTATGTATATTATTTGTAACTGTGTTCCAATCCTGGGGACACATGTTTGACCTTCATTAATCATCTGAAATGTTCAAGACTGGAGGCAGCAAAAAAATACATTGAGTCAGAAACAGTCCCCCTCTGAACTGCATTTCATTCAAGCTGCACCGTGCAGTAGAACAGTTTATTTGGTTTGCTTGTTTACAGACATTCATTTTTGTAAAATAATTAAAGAGTTATAGGTCTTCTCTGCTATATATGAGGTCTAGAGCTGTGCCTTATTTTAGCTTAGAAAAAAAATAATAATACAATGGATTTTATATCAGGAAACAAACTGCACATCCAGTACAGTGACTCCAGAATTTTGAAGGGTTGTTCCTTTTTTGAAGCAGTAACTAATATCACATAAATACACACTTGTTAAAGGGTGGAGGGATATATCTATGAAGGAGGAAAGGATACAAATTCTGAGACCCACATATACTTTAGTTCCAGAGCAGGAGCATGTGTGTGCAGTCCTTTTGTGCATTTGTGTGTGTTTGTGTGCATGAGTGTGTATGTATGCAAAGGGGAAGTTCTCCAGAGACAAAGGAGCTACATACTCGGATTATGCCAGTAATAAGTTGATGAACTGGCCTGTAGAGAACAATGTGTCTTATTTTAAGACTTAAGGGATGGCTTCAGAGAACTAAAGAAGGACATAAACAATTGCTACATGGTACAGATTTATGAATTCACCAAAAAGTGGGTGAAATTCATTATGCTGCAGATGCTAAAAGTATATGACACAGTTTAATCAAGGTTTGATCTTTTTTGTAACTACAGGTGACATGTTTCAGTAGTTTGTGGAAGTGATGCAAATTGCCTGCAAAACTGTTTCTATATTCTGTCAGAAGAAAATTTCTAAGTTTGATTACTGACTGATAAGTTAGACTTCTAAAAATGAAAACTTTTCCTTTAATGCTCTCTGAGTTGAGCTTAGTCTTGATGCTTCACATTTCCTGTCATCTCTATAGCAAGCAGACTGCCTCCACTCTCGACTTGCTTTACTCAAAGCAAGAAATCAGATAATGAATCCCTGTGATATGACTTGTAATCAATGGAACGTGGATGTTTCAGTGTCAGAAACAACCTTTTGCAACCTGAGCTGAGGACCATACATGGGGTCACTTCATGTAATGACTGGTTTAATAATCATTTTCTAACTAAATCAATGTCCCAAGTGATTGTTTTTCTGTATGGATATGTACTTTGGACATCTACATGGCTGAAAATGGTCAGTAAACCCATAAATTAAGTCACTTATGTATATTTCAAAGAAATACTCCGAAATACTTTTTTTCTTTCTACATTTTAAATTTAAATTTGTTGGTATTTTTGAATTAGACAACACTATTTGTTGAGACAAAAACACCCTCTTCATACTACCATGATGTAATTGTGTTAACATGATGATTAATTATGCTAGTCTAGCCCCAATTTCTATGTAATCCAATTAGAGCACACAAAAGATTGGCATGCACAAACCTTAATGATAAAACTACTATGACAGGTCTGATTGTGAAAATTCCTGGGCTGAAAAATGGGTCACAGGCCAACAAAGAGACATTTATTGATCATTTCCCATGTAGTTCAACCTAATAAACGATTGTTAAAAACTAAAAAAAGATAACCTGGTAACCTGTGACAAAGGTCCATATGTAGTGGGCCACACAACACGGAGCCAAGCCTGGCATCTAGAAACTTTTCTTTTCTTTTCTTTTCTTGTAAATGACATTATTATGCCGTTGTCCTCAGAGCATCCCTGGTGCAGGCACATTTTGCTGGCTGCGAAGTGGGCAACATTTCAAATGTATGTAGTAAATGTCTATATTGGAAATCTCACGTTCCCCCTTCAGTGGTTCAAAGGAATTTTCTGAAATGCCACGGTCTACAGAGACCTGCAGACTACAGAGACGCCTGTGTAGAAATGCAATGCTAAGCCTTTAGTTATACTTACACTATTTCCATTTAAATCAACTGCAGACAAAAACTCAATGACAGTTTGCCATGAAATGTGACTACTGACCACATCTCTCAGACTGCCCCTCCCGCTCATTTATAGTACACCATACGAAATTCTGGTGTGACCATGTGTGTTAAATCTTTTACCTATCTTGTTCTGAACTGAAAGCTCCATCTGACCATCAGCTTTTAGAGCAAGTATTAGCAGGTGTTCAGGTGAGATAAGCCCCATCCTGTTTCAGTCTAAGCTAAATATCTGCATATCTCACCACAATAACTAGCAATAACAAAATAAATCTGTTGTATTATTCACCAAATTCAAACACAGGTAGAATCACTCTCTCACAGTATATTTGCCCTAAAAGATGTAGGCAATTTTACAAACATAAAATTGAATTGTTCTTCAAAATTGAATGTTCCTAAATTTTCCAAACAATCAGTCCTCTCATGATGTTTTTCTGCTGCAGTCCAATGTGATGAAGTGTGATTAATGCTGGCCTTGTGCAGAGCAGTGTGGTGTATTATCGAGCATGTCCCAATAAATCAGGCAGCCTGCTGCCCTTTCTCAAGCAACAGCAGAGCCAAGCTTTCATCTGCCATCAGAATCCAACAAACAGCCAGAAAATACAGAGAGAAACAAAAGAAAGCAGAGGCACAAAGGTACAGGGAGATACTGGAGGAAAACACAGAGATAGCTCATCACACACTCACAATATTCCCTGATTGCACTGAACTATATGTGGTAAAATGTGAGGCAGATGGTCCATGGTACTAATTAGAAGCCTGTTTGCCTTTCCTATCATTACATCTATGTGTTGTGGAGGTGCTGCCTGCATTGTTTATAGCGGTGGGGGAGAAAAAACTACACACCTCTGACACTTTTTCAAAGCTACTGTATGACAGAAACCGAAAGAGCCCTGGGAGTGAATTATAGCTGCAGTAGATAACCGAAAATGTCTTTTGACTCTCTGAGTGATTGCCAGTACTAATACGTTTTTCATCACTAGATAATACTCCTTCTGCTTCCTTATTATTTTTCATTTCTTGCACAAGTTCCTCCATAATGTTGAACAGAAGTCTTATTGTCTTCCTGTCAAAACAAGTGTGTTACATATAAAACAAAGCAGATGGAAGAACAAACATGTTTTTTTTTTCTTTCATAGAAATCATCAAGGGTTTTGTACACTGTCTTTTCAGTTTGATAACTGTTCACCAAGACAAATGTTTGCATCTCAAGTGGATGCAAATCAAACATGCAAAGCTGAAGCTCAACCTAATGAGAAACCATCTATCCTGACCACACACACACACAGGAGCAGACACATACATCTCAAGCCCTCCTGACAGATTTGCTCACAGCATAATTAACTGTTGTACTGTAAATCACTAAAATGAGATGAAACCAGGGAAATAAACAGAGAAATTTCGTCCTCCTATAAAAACCAAGAACTCATACAGACAGGCCCTCAGACCAAGTGTGAATCATGATTCCCTTTTGTTGTAAACCAATTTTCCTGACTTTGACCATCTTGGCAGCTCAGGAAAGGCTCATCTGCGAGGAGAGAGGGAAAGGAAAAGCACAGGTAGAATGAAGAATTTAAAAAAACATGTAAACCACAAAGCGTTACTGGCCATTCGATGCACATTAACTGTCAATTCAGACTGAACTGCAGGGAGGAAATGGCTTTCAGTCTTGCTCTGATGTGTTTTTTCAATGAATTCCTTGGCAGAAAGTGATGAGTGGCAACAGCTCAAGGATAGTTTTTCATACAGAAAAGTCTGAGATGTCTCCGTTCAAAGCCAAGATGTCAGCACTCATAAGCGACGAACAAGTTGTGGTTGTAGGACTCAGAACAAGTTATTTGAATGTGAAAGGACCAAAGAGGCCTTTTCTTACAGCTTGTGCTTCAGGGTGTCCTCAAGCTTCTGCTAAGTATAATTTCAGCAGCTATTTGGAAAAGTGCGGAGAATCCAAAAAGAGATGCAGTTGATTATTGACGAAACACGCTACGTCTTGCATTGCCTTCTGAATGGTCTAAAGGGAAGATACCACTAATCTGGACATCAAACCCTGAGTCTGGATACTACTGCCTCGTGTCAATTGAGGATATTTTTCATCCATTAAAATTTATAAACATTGTGGCCCAACATGTATTGTGCATTAGCTGCAATGGTATACATTTTTCTAGAATTAGTAAGTGGTAAAATAAATTATTTTGATACATTCTGTTGGATTTTTGTTGAACTTTTACAGATAAAAAAAGTTAACTTTCCTGTTCTACAAGCAGGAGCAGGGACAACTTCACAAAAAGGGCAGTGTTTTTAACATAATCTACCTGGGACCTCATTTGTATTTCTCATAACTTCTCAGCTGTCTTACAGTGAATTTAAAAGCATCTGGACAAGGACAGTTATTGCACATTTTATGTCACAGATTCAATTTATTCTAAATTAATTTTAAGAATCTATCAGGGGGTTCAATCTTTGAGTATAATATTTTGTGAAAGCTACCTTTGAAAGCTATTCCAGCTTTGAATCTTCACGTTTGAGTCTCTAAAGACTTTGCGAACCTGCATGAGGAAAATTTATCCCAATCTTACTGGCAGATCCTTTCAAGCTCCACCAGATTGGATGAACCGTCTGTGAGCTGCCAACTGAACATCTTTGCTAATATGTTCAAGGAGGTTTGAGCTATGTCATCACATCAGAGAGTATTTTCCCTAACTTAAACAGCATCTGGCAACCTCCAAACAAAATAGTGAATTCCTACTTTTAGGAGGGCTTTCAGTTGAGCCACTCTTACATAAATACCTAATAGCTACAGTACTACTGAGATCATTTGACTGACCTCCCATTTCAGCAGAGGGCTTTAGAACCAGGGGTGACCATTTATATGTGATTGCTAGTCAGTCAGCTCCAACAAGAGTCATTATGGTTCCAAACTTCTTTCCATGACCACTGTGCTCCTAGGAATTCTCAAATCTTGTGATACAGTGTCATTAAGGTCACATTGACATTAACAATGTGTGAACATTAATCAGAAGTGAAGAAGCCTTTCAAAAGGTTAGTGAAAATATCTTCATAAAACAAGAAGAAAAGAAGTCCAGCCTTCATACAAGCTCTTGGGATTACTGTAGCCTGGATGAATGACAATCTACACCAACATAAAGTTCTTGACCTTTTCTCCAAGTTATGCCTCTGCAGGATTCTGCTGAGATGTGCTGGACTTCACAGCTTTGCAATTTGAATATAACATCATACATGTGTTATAGCTTTCTAAACTGCATCCAATCTTCTTCTTTTTTTTTCCAGCATTAAAATTCTGCACACATCTCATTGATGTTATTGAATTGGTCTCTGAATGTAGAAGCAATGTAGCTAAAAGTGATTAACCCATTTACCATAATAACAGTTTAAAATGAGGAAGGGTCCGAATATCCCATCCATCGTCTATACCTGCTCAGTTCAATGCAGGATTGCATGAGAGAGAGACACTAGGGTGTGCTTATTAACACCAATTAACCTTACATGCATGTCTTTGGACTGTGGGAAGAAGCTACAATACCCAGAAAGAAGCCACACATACACAGGAAACGCATCAAACTCAACACAGAAAGGACCAGCCAAGGTTTGAACCAGCAACCTTCTTGCAAGAAAACAGTGCTAACCTTTACAGCATTGCGCAGCCTGGGTCAGAATATTTCCGTATTCAATTGAGTACAAAAAAAAAACTGTTTTAAGCTGATACCTACTGGTATACACCTAAGAACCATAACATTAAAAACAGTGGTTAAGTTTTAGGCAAAACTTTGGAAAGGAAGATCTGTTACTTCTTACATTCACTTATAACGGGGTGTATTGGCATTTCTCTTACTGCTCTCTTCATCTATTCCATTTTCTCACTCTACCAAACTTAACTTATTCTATTTCATTTTCCGGTGATGTGCCATAAAGTCGCGCGGCCGATCATTTTATGGCGGAAGATCACTTTATGGCACATCACCGGCAAAGG
This sequence comes from Leptatherina wallacei, assembly GCA_028567055.1. Lineage (NCBI taxonomy): Eukaryota > Metazoa > Chordata > Actinopteri > Atheriniformes > Atherinidae > Leptatherina > Leptatherina wallacei. The sequence continues at coordinate 21,403,933 of JAOXYM010000001.1, forward strand.
AAGAGGAGACACCGGCCGTATCTCCCGTCCATTGTTATGGGGAACGTAAGGTCTCTGGTGAACAAGATGGACGAACTAACATCACTCACAAGGAGCGACGGTGTGTTTCGTGAGGGGTCGGTCTTGTGCTTCACTGAGACATGGCTGCACGACAACATACCGGACTCTGTGGTGAGTTTGCCAGGCTTTCAGCTGGTGCGAGGGGACAGAAGTTGCGCCGACAGCGGCAAGAAGAGAGGAGGGGGAGTCGCTGTTTACGTGAACAACAAGTGGTGCAACCCTACACACGTTACTGTGAAGGAACGTGTTTGCTGCCCGGACATCGAACTGTTAGCAGTGAGCCTTCGCCCGTATTATCTGCCAAGAGAGTTCTCCCATGCCATCGTCCTCATTGTTTACATCCCACCGGCAGCTGATGCATCGCGAG
>JAOXYM010000001.1:21404461-21433782 GCA_028567055.1 Leptatherina wallacei
ATTCTTGTAATTTTGTATTTAAATTTTTTTGGTATTGTGACGACCTCTGTACCGCACTCTGGCACAACAATTTCCTCTGGGATTAATAAAGTCATTCTTATTCTTATTCTTAATGTTGCCACTGCCTCAGGAATCTTTTTGCTCACTTCTGTCTGAGTCAATCAGCCTGATCCCTATTCTTTAAGTCTCATCCTCATTCTGTCATTTACCTTCAGACTGGACATGCAACCTTCCTCCTTCACTATGTCCACCTCCAAATAAAACTGGCGATCTTTAGTTGGCATGAAAAGGGCCTACTTAATGAAAAGCAGGTGGTCATTATGTTATGGTTGAATCAGAGTTCAGCTTCCAGTGTAGCAAATATCATTGTAAAAATCAGTGGCAGACTGTATTTAAACAAATGTTTTGAAGTGGTATAACTGAGAGATAAAGAAATGCTACTTTCTAATAAATTAGTTTGATTTGGGATAACGATCTATTTTTTGTATCTATTGTGGGATTTTCTTACAGCTATGAATGGCTATCAGATATTTTTTGTCTTCTGCAACATTCCATTTTTCTTGCTAAAAAGTAGGCTCTGTGACTGATAAAAGTCAGAGAACAAAGTGACAGCTCCAGGTTGTTGTGCTCAGAAAGACAGTTTCGGACATCAGCTTTAAAACTCGACTTGTCCCACCATTAAAGGGGTAGCTGCAGTTTGATCTCCCTTTATAGTGCAGCCTAGTATGACAGACATGAATTGGACAGGAATTTTCCCCATCCAAAAGCATTACAGTGATGTTGCAAACTGAAGCAGCAGCTCATTTGTTGAATAAGTAGCTGACTGAAGAGAAACATATTTTCGAAAGATCATTGACAACATGCATCCCTCATTCAAAAAGCTTTTCTATCCATTGAAGACCCATGAGGAACCATGGAAGGTTGAGATCCGAAACATGCCAATATGTTGAGCTCAAACTCAAGATAATACGTTCATTAAGGTGGGCCAATAAAACGGCATTTGTGATCCTGGTATTGATCAGGTTTATGTGTTTAACTGTTCTGTGAAAAGATTCAACTGAATAATTCCCATTTTGTTTGGATTTTAGAGGGTTTTGTTTCAGGGAATTTTTGCAGAAAATCTAGGACATTTGTGTTGTGTAAAGTCTTTTTTTTTTTTAATCAATCTTTTTTGGGATTTAACCTTACACCCCAGTATCTTAATCACATCCTTGAATCGATTGAACTCTATTTGCGCCTATCATACTTTTACATCCTGAAATTCACCACAAATTTATCCTGAAATAATTGCCCTTGAATCTGATGTAAGTGATGACCAAACGCATTCGTTTGCCTGTCACCAAATATTTATGGTGCAGCTCAGGTGCTATTGCTGCACTCGTGTTTAAGAATGAATGCTGACTGTGAGCAGGAGGAGGAGGAGATCGCTGCTGTAGCAGTGCATCAGTAGAGGTGAGACTACAGCCACAACATAACAGTTTGCTGACTGGAGAGGGGTGACAAAGCCACTGTGGTTTAGCACCTGCATATAACATCTGTTGTTCCCTTTCCAGCTGTGGTCACACCAGTTTCAAAACCTATAAAGCAATCTGTAAGGAAGTGGCTCAAATAATCATGGAAAGGGGTGAAACAAGGTGCCCAATCAGTGCTCATGCAAAGAGAAACTGTCTTTCACAGGCAAGCACTTTATCCAGGGCTTGATGGCAAAGTCGGCCAGCGTTACCTCAGCTGCAGTGCATGCCGCCTGAGACAAACAGACCCTCAGTGGGCTACAGTATGCGTGTCATTAGTGCTGACCCAGATGCTCTGAAACACTGACTGTCCTGTGACTGCACTGCATTCCCAGAATAACTCCCTACAGCTTATTACAGACAATAATATGGTTTAATAACCTCTGTCATGGCAATGCAACCTAAATGAAATGGCATCAGAAGAACAATGAGGAGGTGAAGTTGGACTGAGAGACAATTTTGAGGCTGAAATGGATCATGCTGAGTTCAGCTACTGAGGAGAAGCAAAGGCTCTGTGCAGTGCAATCTGATGAGCTAGACAAAGGAGTTGACTGGCTTCAGGCTCAGGTGGCAGATAAGTAAGAGAGAGATAGAGTTACATCACACAGGAGCGAACCCTGAGCAGTGCAGAATGAACACAATCTCTGAAATATGTCAGAGACTTCATCCTGTGTGGGTAATAGTCTTTAGGGCATATTCTATGACAGCACTCATTTCAATGCAATAAGAGCAAGTCACAACATATGTAAAGAACTTGAAGTGCATAAATCACAGATAGTTTAAGAATAGAAGTTTTTCTTTCTTAAAAACGATTTAGCATGCTATTCATCCATCCACTGCTCCATCCGCACAGCCTGTGAATCATGCTCCCTGCAGCGGATTACAAAACGCTGCTTGTGTAAAACAAAAGATCCATTTTCCACCCAGTGTGCTTTTATTCCTCCACAGCAGACGCCACACGCAGTGCAGCTTTAAACGTGAGAGAGCTTAATGCAACAAACATGGCATGTGTCTCTGCATGTTGGAGCACATAGCTCGGCGGTGTTCTTACCCTCTGCGGCCACAGCGCACCGGACAAGAAGTAAAAGCACTGCCACAGATAGCAGGCAGTTTGCAAGCATCCCCGCTGCTCCAGCTCGCAATCTGGTCCTCAAACACCTCCCCTTCTCTCCCCCAGCATCCGTCCTGTGCGGCGAGCATCCGCCGGGCTCTGCTCCGCAGGCTCCCACCACTTCGGGGTGACCCGCCCGGCCATCACTCCTCAAACCGGGAGACATATCCAGTGGATAAGTTGCTGAAGTTTCGCTCGTAAATAATACATTGGATCAATCCTCGTGTGTAAACGGGAAAACACGGGCGTCCCGCGGTCTCGTAGCGTGTCCAGGGCTGGCTGGCTGGCTAGATGGATGGATCGGGGAGGGTGGGGGGGACGCGGCGCAGAGGGGGGAAATTAAGAAATGCGCCCTATCGCTCGGCTGCGCTTGGTCCACCCATCATCATCACCGTGTGGCGCAAGGCGGCGCACACTTTGCCAGAGGTTTGACATTTAGCTGTTGGCGGTGAAGTGTCTTTTTCAGAGCTGCTGTAGATGGTTGGTGGTCATTCCGGTGTGTGCAGGAGACTTTCAGTCATAAATAAAAGCACACTGCTGCTACAGGGGGGAGGATCATTCAGATCAGCCTCTCTAACCTGGTCAAACTGAGCAAACTAGTATGCGTTTATTGCGTGGAGAAAGTCAAAGCTGGTCACTCCGCAGGACGCCCTCTGCTGGCCGAATAAAAAAAATCACACCCAGCCCCATGCAGTGCAGGTTCAATCTTAACGCTGACCCCGCTCGCTCACACTGCGGATTAATATTCACAGTGGCATACAACAGCACATAAAGCTCTTAACAGATGCTGCCAAACCTGTGGTGATTACCTGAATCTCTGAGTGGATACAGCAGTGGCTGTTGTAGCTCTTCACCTCCACAGGATGTCAGTCCAGATCCACAAAAGACACTGGACTTGAGAAACGAAATTGCCCATAGAGATTGAGGTTTCTCGTTTCACACATCACACATTTTGAGGCCTTCAACATATTTGTAAAAAAAAAAGTTTTATTTTTGGTCTGGAGCACACAGCATCCATTTCTTGATTTTTTTCATTGGTCTGACCACAATATGTTTCCACTGTGTGATTGTCCATCCCAGATGCCTCACAGCCAAGAGGAGCTGACACAGCCTCAGGATGATTTTTTATTTTTTTTGCATAATGAAATTTTATGTGCAATTTCCAAATGAAGCTTGAAATGTTAGAGCTTTGATAAATGTTTTCCTTGGTTATTCTGTGCCTGTTACATCAGCTATTAATGTATGACAGTTCTTGAAACAGTGCCATCTGTCTGATCAAAAATCAGGGGTGTACGGTTTAGGATTGTACCTTTGCCCTTTACACACAGAAATGACTCCACATTCTGTTTCATTACAATCACTTCTTTTCTTTTTTCCTCCGAACCCTCAACTGATCCTGCACCCACTTTTTGTGGATGGTGTTACAGCGTTGAAATACGAAACTTAATGTTTAGTTACAAATCAATTCACAAATTAGTGAAAACACAAAATATCCTGGCATCAAAAATGCCTTTGGCTAATTAAAAGTCAAAGTAAATTAGAATTATCATTTGCATCGGTTTATTTCCTCAATTTTGGCTTGTATATAAAACAGGAAGGTGTTCCCAGTATCCACAGTAGGTGCTCAAGGCTGTTAAGTCATGTCACACGATCCTCTTCGTTGAATTGTTCAAGTTCACATTTGAGTTTCTCTTATCCGTATTAGAAAAAGCAGGTAATGGTGAATTATCTTATATTCAAATTATGTCTTCAAATGATGTGCCACACAGAATATTGAATTATCTCTGCTTCCAGCCTTTAAACAGTTCCCTAACTTTGGTTTGCAAAGTCCTTTCTTAAAGGTTGTTTTATCAACATTAGACTTTAATTTTAAGTTATTTCTGTCATCCTGATTGACTTTTCAACATACATTTTTCAAAGAAAAACATAAATACTTTGTGCACAAGTTTGGATTTATCTTGGGTTTTATAAACTCACTTTTATGTTATAATTTCAACATTATTGAATAACTTGTCATGGCCTCTTAACTTCTTTTTAGTGATCATAAATGAGTGCAGCTGGAAGCTTTATTTTATTTTTTTCTACTTTTTTTTTTTTTTAAGTCAGGAATATTGCTTGGAGCCATTTTTAAACTGCAGAGAATCATCATCAATTAAACAACTGTAAGTTGTGATGTGGTAATGACCAGAGGGATAGAAACCCTGTTTGGAGAAAAAGCTCCTGCTCCAGAATTGGTCCATTGAAACACTACTAAAGGTTGCAGGTTTCCCATTCGTAGAATTAAGAAGTACAAAATAGAAGAGGAAACCCTTCAAGAGGGTTTATTTATGATCAGATGAAATCAAAACAGAGCTTGACCAGAATGACCTGGTGGTATGTTTAGAAAAATAATGGCAGAGCATTCTACACTCTGTACTCTGTACAGCAAACTAAATACCATTAAGCATGGCAGTGGTAGCTTCATGCTTCAGGCTTTCTGGATTAGATTACACAAAGCGTTGGAATGATTAAGGCATACTTCAGAATTCTTCAACATAGGACCTGAGATGCACTGTAAATATGAACAAAACCGAGAGGTCTGACACATTATTGAATTCAGCCACAGAAGATTTAATATATAACTAATTCTACTAGAAGGTTGTTACCGAAAGCTAGTTGCACTGCAACTCAGATGGACATTTAACCAAATGGACATTTAACTACTGTCTATTTTATGTCTCACTTTAACCTCGAGATGAATTGAGAAAACCTATGATAAATATCTTATGTATTAAACCCCAACAAATTATTTCCTATTATTGAGCCACACTATTGTGAATACATGTGAAGATGCTAGTAAGCAAATAGTTAACTATTTCCTGCCCCTCATAATCTATTACATTTGCTGTTCAGGTCTCAAATGAAAGAAAAATAAACAATATCTGCATGAATGTAACTGATGGAAGAATAGTCTGAGTCAGAAAGAGATGCATCAATAGATTTTTTTAATTCAAAGTGAATCTTAACAATAATACACCATAAAGTCTTATTTGACACTCACCAAAAGAGTCACCTGGAAAACCCGCTTAATGTGACAAAGTAGAGAAGGCTTGGTCACACCTAAATCACTGAGAACTAGAGAGGAAACACTATCGCAAACTGTAAGAGACATCACATCCATAGAGTTAGTTTTCCCAGTCCTCATACTGTAATATTGCACAGTGCAATTGCTACATGGCAAACTAGTGTAGCACAAAATAAAAAAGCAAATGAAACAAAAACGTAAAAACAAAGCCACAAAAGTCTACAGTTATTAAAACAGTAACAGTTCAGATTCCATAATCAAATCTAATTGATGATCAATCTAAACAGATGATTCCATAACTTGCAGTGTGAATTAACTCTGAAATTGATAGAGACGACCAGAAGGCTGAAAATAACAGCTTGAGTAAAACAAACCTTGATCAAACCAAAGAGTTACACAGTAGCACATTTAGATTAATACAGACCCTGAATAAGAGCTCATAAGTATAATACCGGAGAATTTTCTTCTGATATCAAAGTCATGAATTTAATATCTGCAGTTTTACAAATTACTGTTTTATCTGTTAAATGTTACATGAATCCTCAAAAACAAAGTTATCCATAAACCAAGGTGTCACTCAGGTGGAAAATGAAAAACAGTTTAAAGATTTCTCTCCTCTTGCATCCATTTTTTTTCTCTTTAACAAGTATGGGAGAGTTAACACAGGCGCATTGCTGGTGAATACCTTTGAGAGACTCAAAACACTGATTACATTTCACATGCGTATTACTGGGGAGCTATTTCGAGCACTAATCTGTCAAGTTCATGCCTCATCATTATAAGCTTTCTTTCCCATTGTGGCATTTGAATATGATTTGTAAAACATACAGCTAAGAAAGAAAAGGCTACTTTAACATACAGCTATATAAGCGTCAGTTTGTGTATGTGGAGTATTGCCCTCGTGACTGACAGAGAAATGACAACAATCTCCTCGACGGAGCATTTTCCATCTTGAGCACAGAGTAAACATCCAGATGGACTATTCCTGGATAGAAAACATGGCTCTTCCGATTTTAAAAAGGCCAGTATTGTCAACTGTGCTCTGGTTACTCAGTCTTAACTTGCACATTAGACGACACAGTGAAACAACGTTATGTGTACATGCAAGGTTATGTAATGCATGGAGATTATCTAAGAACACTTGGTGGTGCAATGACCGCACAATGTAAAGTATTGCATCTGCTGTTCAGCCATAGTGACTATCAAAGATCATAGAGTGTCGTATCATTCAAAGTCTATGTGTGTTTTACTGGTGTGTTATCGCAGAGAAACTTTGGTGATGGTTATCTGATACATAGCCCCACCACAAGCTGATCAGAAATCAAATTCTCTGGAACAACGCTTCGGTGAAGTCCTAGCTTGTTTTGTCTTTTCTTTTCTGTTTTTTTTTTTTTTCCTCCTTGGTGTAGTGGCCGTTATAAGACTGTCTACATGGTCACAGAAAGTTACTTGGATTCTTTGCCTTTCTCCTCAAATAAATGGTGAGGAGTCACCATCATGAATTCTCACTTTTTTTTTTTTTTTATTTCAAGGCACATACACAGTGCTGCTTACACTGTCTCAATTTCAATAAAGGACACATGAAAATGGCCACTGCTTTGCACTGACAAAACATCATTTCAATGTGAGACACTCATAAAGGGGAGAGCGATCTGAACACAAGGCAGTTTAGAATATCAAACGGTCAAACTGATATTCTAACCATATATAACATTGAACAGATAAAAAAGGTTGCAATAAATATTTCAAATCATTTTGACAGTAAAACAAGTTGTAAAATGTTGTTTTTGGAAAAGAAAAATTGGGCTAAATTTGTGTTGCAAAGTCTAATCCCCCAAATCCCCCAAATCCTTCCAAGCCTCACTACCTGTATAAGTGCTTAGTGGCAAGTGTGTTTGTGTGTGACTGGTGGAAACATTACAGACGCTTTCCAAGGGGCACAATGGACTTCTTTTTTTTTTCCCTTTCTGTTTTTTTTCCCCCCTGGCATCTCACAGTGCTCCTGTAACTCACAAAGAGTACTGGTAGTACACGGTACACGTACAATGAGAAAGTTAAATCAATCCTGCAAGCTACAGCTCCAGATGTGTACAAAACATCAATATGAAAACATACAAAAATTAAGTTACATCGATACATCATTTATATGCAGTGACGAGCTCGAAAGGTTAATAAGGATAAAATACTGATGCAAAAACACACACCCCGAGAAACAACAAATGCAACTAATGTTCATCATCAGCAATACAGTAGTTACAGTGACACTCCAAATATGAACGTAAAACACAAAAATCAAAACCACTTCTATTTCAGATAATTAGGGACCTATACAAAACGCTAAGTTTAAACTCAGAGAGAAATCACCTAATTTCACAGCTATTGAAGTGGCAATCATCATATAGCAGCTTATCTATGATACATTCAAGAAAGAAATGATACGACTCATTAATTGCCCAATAAGCTAGACAAAACATCAGCTGTTTTTTTGTTTTGTTTTTTTAAAATATCACTTTTTTGTTTGTTTTCATTTTAACCCCATTCTACAACTACCTATAACTGAGGTCTATGCAAACAGAATAGCTACCGAGCTCAAAGAAATGAATTACAGTCTTTGGTGCTGCACAAGCAACTTCATTTGAAAATAAGACAAAAAAAACCCATAACAAAACAAAAAACACACACACACACACACACAACTAGTAAAATTAACAGAGAAAACGCACACACAGCATATCTACATACATAAATATATATATATATATATATATATATATATATATATATATATATATATATATATATATATATATATATATATATGTGTGTGTATGTATATATATCCTCCCTGACGGAATGTATAAAATAAGCAATTGACACCAATAAGCTTTAAGCATTTAACAAATGGTATAATGTAAAGGGTAAAAGTTAACTTTGTCACACATGCATAAATGAGAGAATTGCACACAATTAACTCACACCTTATCAAGCATCTGTACTAAATAGTCTAGCTCTATAATATATGTCAATATATGTGTGTATATCAAATACTGCATGGTTTGCTCAGGCTTAGAAGATTCCATACTGTGAATAAATTTGCATTTTTTCCTTACCTAATTAAAGCCATGCCCACCACACTTCTAAACATCTAAAAAAAAAAGTGAAAACACTAAAAATGAAAATACAAAGACAAAAAAGAAAACATAATCAACGACTATTTAGATTGTATTGCAGTTTCAAACAGTACAAATACTGTTAGTAGTAAGTTTCACTAAATAGAAAGTGATTATCAAATATTAAGCAATACTCAGTACTTGCACTTTGTACACTAGTTCATTCGGGAACTGAGAGAATTTTAAAAAAAAAAGGAAAAAGAAAACATTTGTAAGGAAACAGCAGGCATTCGCAACAGCAAAGCATGCTGTTCTTCTTGAGAGAACAGAAAAGTAAGTCACTACACACTGAAATATACACCGACTCCGAAAAGTAAGCACCGCTATCCGCGATATATCACATCCATGCAGGCTATGCATGGACATATACACATGTGCATATATATACTCACACATAGGATGCATCGACTGATTGGAATTTCAAGTGCTGCAGTCCAGTACATTAATATTCATGTATATAGTCATATATAAGTAGTAACATTAACAACCTCAAATATGTAAGGCACTATGGCTGGGGACAGTTATACAATGCAGCGAGTCTTGTGACACAAACAATAGGAGCAACGTCTATGCATCTTTCCGTTTACATTTTTGCTCATGCAAGACCACATGCAGCGTGAGGAACAACCCTATTTAAATCGGATTAATTGACTTGACATTGCTAACACCAAAAGACACCGAAAAAGTACAAATACTTCGAACGCAGTACAACGTACACTGTAGACAACATGTGCATCTGTCAATCTAGAGCTAGAGACTGGGATGGCTTTACAAATATGGATGTGTCTTGCACATGTAAGAAGGCAATATAGAAAAATAGCTGGGATCAGGGGTGCAAAGTCTAACTATTCAACAACACCCCAATTATTTACCTGTCTTGAGGAGTATTCGTAGAAGATCCAATGCAAAGATATATCAAATGTGCAAAACACATTAAGTGTGAGTTTAACTTACTCATTCATTCTATCATTCAATCATTCATACATTATTTCCTTCTTAATTTTTGCCTAATCATCTCCAACATCTTTTTTTTAAAGCTCGAAGTTCAATTACACCAAATCTACATGATTCAAAAAATAGCTTGATTTCTTTGTGGTTGTGCCATGGTTTTCTGAAATGAAAGCCATGTTTGTGGTTTAAAGATTTCGCCCTGCTCGCTTAGCCCTCAGGTGGTATGAAGGGTACCAGTACAGCCACGCTCAGATGTAAGGGTACTGGTTTATTTTGGTAGGACTGAGAGGGAAACTGCCGTAAGCGGGCGAGGCAATGTAGGAGTGTGGGGGAAAGAGGGGTTTGAATTGGCCCTGGGGGTGCAAGGTGGGCGAGGGCAGCAGGCGGGGGTTGATGCCCACAGCCACTTGATGCACGATCCCTGCTGGGTGAGAGATGCTGTAGGTAGGCTGGAGGACAGGGCGGGAGGCCCCAGGGGAGGCGAGGAGGTGGGCCACAGGGGCAGCTGTGACCAGGGGACCAGACGGAGGGTATGACAGTAAAGTGGGCTGGGAGTGCGGGTGCCCTCCAAGGTGCGGGTGGGGGCCCGTTGTGTGGTTTGGGCTGCTGTGGGAGAGCGTGAATGTGTGCCCATGCATGGTGGGAGGGATATAAGCCTGTGGCCGCCGGTGGGCAAAGTTGCCGTTCCATTCCTGGTGGCAGGAACCAAAATGCTGCACCTGAAGGACAGAAAAACAACATCTGATAAATCCGATTAACTGTTTTCATCAGACTGAGCCTGTCTTTATCAGCCACTAGATGCTGCTGTTTTCAAGTTTTTACACGTCAACGTCAAGTCCCTTAACACTAAAACTGTCAATCTCTGCTCGTACATCAATATGATAACAGCCTATTCTACTCTTTAGAATAAATAAACATTCTAGTAAATGCCTTCAACCTTAAAATAGTGGGAAATGTATACAAATTGAGTTATTCAGACCACAGCTGTTAAAACTGTTGTTCTCTGCTAAAAAAAAGAGAAAAGATTTGTAATTCAAATGTGCCCTTCATCACAGATTCACCAGGTGCAGTCACAACCAATGCTGTCTCTTTCAAAATCTATGTTAGAATTTGTCTTCTTCTGTACAGTCAATTGTTGAAACAAAACAGATGCAGAATGTAATAGCCTGATGGGGAAATGTTAGAAAATGAAAAGAAATCTGTCTTGTGAAAACAAGCAACAGTGTCTACATAAGCACCATTTGTGTTAGAAGTAAACCTGAAAGTACTACTTCGCCTGTGTTTTGTGTTTTTTAGAGCAGTAGTTCCCAACCCGGGGTCCCCCAAATACCACAGGGGGTCCCCGAGGCTTTCAACATTCAGTCATTGTGATTAATGTTCACACATTGTCAAGACCGGACTCAGCCAGAACACAGTATTTATGGTGAGAATCTCACTTTATGAAAGCATAAAACCAAGCATGGTTTCAGCACAGGGTTGGGAAGGGGTCCATGACTTTTTAATATTTGCATGAAGGGATTCCTCAAGGAAAATAGGTTGGGAACCACTGCTTTAGACGATAAAACATACTATTAAAACTTCTCTTTGAAATCACCTATTCTTTCTGGTTGTTCAAATGCTTATATAGTTAGTTATACTTGACTAATGAGGCCCACATTTTCTCTGCAGGCAATGAACCTTAAACTGTATAAAGCTGAGTTGTTTACCTGCATGTGACAGAATGTGCTCACCTGCCCAAAGCCAATAGGCTGCTGCTGAGGCTGGAATGCAGGGGTGATTTTCTGCTGCCTGTTGAGGAGCTGAGTAGAGTGGTGATGCTGTCGCCCAGGAAAGCCTCGCCCTTTGGACTGGCACGAAGACTCCAACACTGAGGGAGGAGGTCATGTCACAGGGAAACAGAGAGATGGAGATGGCAGACTTAAATGCAAAAATCTAGGTGTGCTGCTATCAATAACCGATGGAAATAACAAGCAAGCCAATCTGAGCAAGAGACTGTATCCAAATACAACAACAGAAATGGAAACATTTGTGGCAAGAGGCTCTGTAAGCTTATCAGAGATTTCAGCTGCGTTGGATTAATGCCAAACATTAAAACATAGTGGTATCTGTCCTCTGATCTACAAGGTTATAAATAGATATGTGTTGGGTATCGGGGAGGGGTTTGTAACTAAGCTTGTTCAAAGAACTTAAAGTAGGGGTCAGAATATCGGCTATAAATACATATGGCACCATTAGAATAGAGAGCTCTGCCCTTTTATGTTGGGCTTTAGTTGGGAGAAATGCCTTTGACATGAAAGGCAATACGACTCCGTATGATTTGTTGAACTCTTTACTTTTAGAGACGTATACGGTCATTCTTAATTCCCCAAGTGTCCGACTGACCACAGGTGTTATAAAGCCTTCATATATAACCCTGCTTTATGTCTGAAAGTAATATTCTTTAAACATTTTTGGACAACCAGAAAATGTTAATGTTTTCCTGTTTGAATATATTATTCAGGACATTAAACATTTTACTGTAATTATGCATGTCATATGCAGCTTTAAGAAGAGCACATCCACACAGATACTGCGGCTCTCAGAGTCAGACTACAACCAGCATAAGAAGTGTTCACAGCAAGCAAGTATCCACTCCAAATATCAGAGCAGATATGTCAGGGCAGGTAACCCATAATCACCTGTGAGAACTTCTGTGGCCTACTAACACAGCATAATCCCAGGCCATGTGACCTGCGAAGCAGACAGCAGCAGTGGTGACTAGACTTCTGAACTAACATGACACACTTGTTAGTGCCCTGAGTGGATAACACCATCAGAGGTTACTTCAGGTATCAGAAGCAGGAAAGATTTTAGATTCATAGGAAAGGAACTTTGCCCTCATACTTTACTGGTCACCTCCACAAGTATTACATAAAAGCATATAAAGACTCACCAGGAAAAAAAAAGAAGACAAAAATTAATAGTATGATACATAATCTATATTATTGTATCGACTCCAATTCAAAATAAGATTCTGGCGGACATTTATATGTTACCAGAATACTGTGCATCCAGTTGTACCTGTGTTTCCAGGTGTGTCACCGACAGCAGAGTTGTTGTTGTTTTGCACTCGCATTGGGGGAACCACAACAGTGCGAACTGTTGGCTTGCTAGGCTCTGTTTCCGGAGCAACACATGCAACTCTAGGCTCGCAATTCTGGTTACTGTCAGCGATGTAGCGACGCTCTGCGAAGGGACTGTTGCTGTTGCCAGAGGTGTGCGAGGCGGGCGAGCTGTCCACCGTATCACAACCACTCTCCTGTTCATCGTCTGACATGCTGCAAGAGGGAAATCAAATAAAAAGGAACTTAAAAACTAGTTTTGTTGGAATCAGACTGTTGATGTCAGGTAAAGCGACACATCTGCCAATTTCTGCAAATGTTAGTGTGAGAAGCTCTTTCATTAAAGGCATTTTATGTGCAAATACTACAGACACCCTGTCTTAACTTTACCTGTTTGGATGTTTGCAGGGTGAGCTGCTGGACTGGGCTGAGGCTGAAGAGCTGGTGCTGAGTGTGCTGTCTGGACTGCTGAGAGAACAAACTCTCTCCATACAGACGGTGCTCTGACACGCCTCACAATCTGCACTGCCCTTACACCTGTGAGCAAGAGAAGAAATAAAATAAGATATACAACCTTTAAAAATAGCGTAAAAAGGAGCCAGGTGGCTGATACTCACTCCCCCATCGAGTGTCTTTGTGCATTCTCCTCTTCATCACTGCTAATACTGATGACACTAACAGTTGGGCTGGCCAAGTCGGAGATCACCATGGCCTGCCGCTGCTCCTGCGAAACAGAGAGCTCCTCGCAGTCTGGCTCCACTTTGCAGCAGTTCTCCTCATCATCCTCCTCCACCTGCTCTGCTGCTGGCTCCTCTCCCACAGAGTGCCCTACCTCGGGACATCTGGCTTCCTCCTCTACCTCTTCCACATTCTTTGCTGTATCGGCCATCTTTGGGGACTGACATGCTAAATTTTGGATGTTTGTGTTTTGGGAGATGTTGCTGCCCCTACACAGGAAATTGGAAAAAAATTATAGGAGACTGTCATATTTGGAAAGCTGCACATTTGTATTGTTGCTAAAGCAAAACACCCATGTGCTATACCTGTTCATGCAAGGCTTTGCTCTCTTGTTGGCAGCTGGCTGGGGCCACACCACATGTGCGATGCCTATGTTAATTGGCTGGTGGGTGGACATGGTCATTTGGTTGGTTAAAAATGGCTGTGGGTGTGCAATCATGGAGCTGTAATGGTTACCATGGGGACGCACTTTCCTGCAGTAAGGAAACAGAACATTACAAATCAAGCCAAAAGCTTTTAGCACCATTTTTGACAAAGCGGTCCCAGTCAAAGGACATGTATGAGTCATCATCATTAGCATTCAGGGGAGCGAGCATGTTGTATTAGAGCAGTGCAGCCACTCCTGAAGCGTACCATCTGAGGGTAATAAAACACCAATAAATATAAAACTATACTGTACGTTGAAACTATAAATACGGATGACATATCAATTATATTAAACCTCCTGAATAGAAAAAAGTTTCTTACCCCCAGTCACCCAATCTCTGTGGGCCTGTCACAGTGTCAGATGCCAAAGTCGTGGATGGTGGGGGCACAGATGTGACCTGCTGCCAAGTGGGCACCAAAATCTGCTGTGCACGGCTAGACCAGGCCTGTTGGAGTGTAGAGAAGCAAAGCAGCTGTGTCATTGCACAGAGGATTTCTTCGGCTTGAAAAAAAACAGACTGAAGATAAACTTTAAACTTTAAACTAAGTAATACGCATGCATCTTTATATTTAGTTTTTTGTCATTCTAACTTACACTTTATAACATATCTAAACTTAATTTATTCAGCAAAAAGTTGACCAAGTCTTCACATAATCCTACTGCCATCCTGCCATGTTTTCTCCCTACCTGTGTAATGACTCCAGGTCTGATTTGTATGGGCTGGATTGAGGGTGCTTGAGTGACCAGAGGCACAGAGGCATCCATACGAACAGAGTAACCAGCTGGTTTAGCTGTGTTGGTGGGGATACCTGTAAGGATTATGTGCAGGATTATATATTAATTTGAGATATTCAATGATATTCAATATTCAATTCAAGAAAGAATGATAAGTGAAATCAAGATTTACAGCACATGCTCTACCTTGAATGGTTGGGGGACACAGAATAAGAGCCTGTTGAAATGAGTCGTTGCATCTAAACTGACCACTTCCAGTCTGAAGTGGTATCCCAGGGTGCATTACTGATGGTGCTGATGGGGCTAACCCCTGAAAGGAGGGTAAAAAAGAAATTACGTTTTTTTATGTAAACTAACTAACAATACCATTCTAGAGCCAGTAGATGGCGACATCTATGTCAGCACGAGTTTGTTTTCAAGACAGAACTCAGCCTGTCTTGTACTGATATCAGTGGGTAAGCCGTTTAACTATAGGCATAACACAGACTTATCAGTTAAAGGAAATCGACAGACCTACAACGCATGGCTGATATAAAGGCTGAGCGGGCTGAATCAACACATATTCAAAGCCTATTTGCTTAAATGACTCCGCTTCATCTTCTGTTACTACAAATGGTTAGATCGTTTTACATGAAAATTCTCAAAAATTGATATGTAAATGGCAGTAAGATCAATTTATCCAGGCTTACCAAGCCTACAACTGCTGTTATTCAACAGGTCGTCAAAAAATGGTCGACTTGCTCTTTACGACAGGCCAGAGGGCTAAACAGTCAAAAGCATGTGCCTTTACTTCACTACTCACACTGCTCTCGTGCCTGAGTATAATCACATTTAATGGATAACAAGAACTAGGGCTATATTGTTCTGCTACAGCTCCTGCATGTGGCCCAGCCCCCATACACGATAGTGAACACAAAGCAGCCTTTCAAAGGGGTAATACTAAAACAGTCACAACATTTTCCTGTAAGTCTTCTGAACAAGATTAACCCTTTTCCGTACTGCTCCAAAAATATAACAGGAATTACAGCTAAACACCTTCATGTGTAATGTATGCCATCAGGTATTCTTTCACAATGTTTTAAAAAATAAATAAATAAATAAAAAGAGACACAAGAGCCATAATATCTTTTTTATCAGTTCCAATGAGGGCATAGGTAGTTACGACTGCAGTGTGTCCTTTGTAATATGTAAATATTGGTTGTTTTTCAGATAGACTTTAAGATGTTTTGCGTTATAAAGACACAAAACCAAAACGTGGGTCAGCTATTCTCTCCTCAGCAAAAACACTGATTTGCACTGTCGCCATGACCTCAGAAACATGATGTGATTTTGTTGCCATGACAGCAGTGCTAGGACAGGCAAGTCAGCATACAAAAGGGCAATAAAAGCAAGT
The DNA here is from genome assembly GCA_028567055.1 of Leptatherina wallacei. NCBI lineage: Eukaryota > Metazoa > Chordata > Actinopteri > Atheriniformes > Atherinidae > Leptatherina > Leptatherina wallacei. Next base: position 21,420,663 of record JAOXYM010000001.1, read on the forward strand.
AAACAGTCTTCATAGGAACAAATAACAGAACAGAACATTAGATGTCAAGAACCTCCACCATCTGTGAACATTGCATCCTTCATATATTCAGATTGTTTTCTTTTTCCCCATTCTTTTTGTTTCTAATTCAGAATCATGAAAACAAATGATGATTAATATGAAAATACATTGCTGCCAGTTCTTTGGTTCCTTTTTTTACATGTTACACTAATCTTGTGATTACTGGGCCAAAGTATGATAAACAAGCAAACCCCATGTACAGGTGTCCTAATAAAACAGGAGTAACTCACCTGAGCGTGGACAGCTGGGATTTTGCTGAAGGGGTGGTTGGCTGAGGCAGCAGTGGTTGTAGTAACAGGTCTAACGAAAGGACCTTTATTTCGATTGGCGGCCTCATACGCAGTGGGATGAGTCCAGCAAACATCCATGATGTGAAAACATGACTTAACACTAGACAGAGAGGTGACATGGAGAGTTTAAGTTATGTAGGACTTTCATCATGTCAGCATGTCTGAAAATCTGAAGCGAGGCAAACTTACTGGTTGCTGTGGGGAAAGTCGAGCAGGTGTTGCATCGTCACAAAGGGGTGGACGAGAGCTTCAGCAGGGGGAATTCTCTCTTCTGCATCAATCAACAACATCTTCTTCAGCAGGCCAACAAACTCCCGGCGGTCTGCCTTCTCGGCTAGCAAGTCACTACCTTCCAGATTCATCATCAAGTTCACCTGGAATACAGTTTATGAAGAAAATAGCAGTTCATCTACAGGAAAACATTTAAAAGAATTTAAATGGAAATGAAAGCAAAATGAGAAATCTAATATTACAATGTTCTCCATTATATGAAACAAATATGAATTCACAGAATCCTTTGATCTGGGAACAAAAAAAGCCATTCAGAGATGAGGAAGCGTTAATAGTCTGTGTGGGACTTTCCATGGTCTCTTCTGAGTGAATGAATATTAATTTCTAAGTTTCACTTTGACATATTACTGAGGGAAAGTTTTGAAGCATTAATGTCACATCCTGCTTTCTCTTTCATTGTAATAATAATGAGTATATGGTCTTTACTGTTCTCTTTGTACAACTGAAGATGTATTTCCCCTAGTTAGGACCTAGTAACACACAGCCTCTAGACATCTGATGTTCAACTTCCTGTCAAATCTTGTTTAGTAGTTGTATTCCAAGTGGCTAAACATACGTGCGCTATGTCATCCAAACAGCTGAAGATGTACTTCCTTGCTTCCTTTGATTTCATTCCCGTCTCCGTCTCATGCTCATCTGTTGACTGAGGAACAAGAAAACATTTAGTGAAGACACAGGATATGAATTTAATAAATTTGGTAGAAAAGCTGGTCAAATAGATTAACATTTGCTTTAGCTATGTACTGTAGATGCAATATTTAAGTAAGATTGAGTAAGATATATTTGTTTTCATGTTTTTAAAGAACATCCTTTGCCATTGCGGTTTACATTGCAATGCCTTATACATAGTGTTGTTAAATGTCTGTAAGACAGAGCAGCTCTGGTCTCTGGATGCTACAGCTAAATATGACTTCCATTAGGCTTTTTCTAACTTAAACTTAAGCACGACAAAAGTGCCAAAGTTGAGAGTGAATAAACTAGTGGAAATGTACATCAAGATGAAGAAGATCAGAGAGGGGGGGGGAGGCAAAAGTGGAGCAAAGTCTGTGATGTTTGTGCTTCCTTTCAAGGGAGGAGATATGATGTCTTTCTCTGTTCATAGTAAGCACATGGTAGTAAGCTGAAGGGGCTCATAACCAATTGCAAATACTTGTGAGACAGTTTTAGAGACTAGCTGAGAACAGAACTAACATTAAACAATGACCAACTGAGACAGAGTTCTATAAGAAACACCTACATTTAGATAGAGCTGGGTTGAAAAAAGAAAAAACAAAAACAAAAAACGATTAAGTGATTTTAATAGATTCTAATTCAATCAATCAAATATTGATTCATAAAACTCGGAGATTGATTTTTTTTTTTTTTTATAAATTTCCTTTTGCAGTGACAACAGTGACCCTACTCTTGCACGACTTACCAATGCTTGCCAATTCTGACTTTTTCCACTTACCACTGGATTACACTCGCCTGTAAACTAACGCTAACACTAAGATCATAAGACTCCAATGTGTTCACCAAACACAGAATGTTTTGAAAATAACAGGAAATTATGTCACTGCAAATGTATGTACTCCAAAATAAACCATAATGATAATGGACTGGTACATCTTCCAAATTTTCACAAGTGCATGTAGCCACATCATATCAGATTATTACAATTAACTGATTACTTCCAGATATCTCATTTTGATGGTCATGCAAACAGACTCAATGTTTTATAAAAAATAGTAATCTGAGAATGTCTTTAATATTCAAGAAAAATCTGTGTTATTACATAAATATCTGTAAATGAATCGATACTGAATCGAATCTGATTTAATGAAAACTGAATCAAATCAGCCTGTTGTGAATTGAATCAAATTGATTCAGGAAATTAGTGGTGATACCTAGCCCCATATTTAGACACTGTTTAGGGATAGCTCTCACATTTACCGATTACCGTCTGCAGTGGAATCTAACCAATGATAATATAGTTGCAGAACATGATTGGGAGCTGCTATTTTGATTTAACCTATGTGAGGGCAGAGTTAATTTGTTTATCACAAGATATCAAGAGGAAAAGTGAGATGCAATGACATCACAACGTATAGTTTTAGTCTAACAAAAAATTACAATAAACTACGCATGTGCGCTCTTTACCAATATCTACAAGTTAACAAAAGGTATCAAACAAATGGAGGAGGATGTAGTGAGAGTACAGCTACAGGTCTTTGGGAAGCAGTCTTAGCTCCATCTGTTATTTAGGACACCTGTAAAGGCATGCTTTACATCCATTCATGCCTTTCAAATATAAACAAGAACCAAAAGAAACGCCATGTGAAATTATTCATTTATTATCATCATTATTATTATTATTATTATGGTTTACAAGTGTTATGTTAAGTGTAAGGGTTGCTTTTAATTACATTTTGGTTGTTTTGAAGAAGCAGCAATGATTTACCATATTTCAGAGGTGTGTGAATATTCCTTACCTTTATTCTCCATGCTGCATAAGGGGAATCAGACTCTTTGCAAAAGAACCGTGCTGTCTTTGTGCCCGCATTCAGTAAATGCTCTCCTGGTAAGCCTTGTGTCTGAGAGATGTAGCGAATCTATTGGACAGAGAGAGAAAAAACAACAGTACTTAAATAAAGAAGACATTTTGCATTGAACTGCTCTTTGTTTAAGCTGAAATTAAAACATTCTGTTGTATTACACTATTTAAGTTCATATGTAACAAACATATAAAAAAATGAATGTTTTTTTTTTCCTTGTCATTCTTAATCTCACCAATCCTAACACCATTGCAACAATCTTATGTACTGATGATAATTTACAAAGTCATTCACGCTTGCATCTCGGTATTAACTCCCTTAGAGTTAACTGTGTTAAATACGAAATACACAAAGACACAAATACGAAATAAGAATCATTGTGCCGAGTGTAGCTTGATGGTTTCAATGGGGAATGATCCCCTTTCCAAGGGAATGGTGCTTGCCAGTCAGATGCTGCGGGGCAAGAATGTCACACAGGTTTATGAGAGGAGAGCGGCAAGAAGCCTGGCTGACGTCAATCACACCCAAGTGCAAAGAACAACAATCATTAGAGATTCAGCGTGGCTAAGAAGCAGAGACTCACTGAGAGAAAGACGATCACAAACACATCATTGCACACATTCATATACTGTATATAGAATTTCACAGATCAAGATAATACGAAAACATTCAACACACATTTTGATATCTGTTGACAAGTGTTTTTTGATTGTAGAAATGCTTTTGTTGGAAGCCTTTCATGTGTTTCTCTCTCCAACATTAGCCTTTATCACTTAGATACTGAGGTGCAAATACTGCTATGTCTGTGTGTGTAGGGACATTTTGTCCATGTTGGTTGGCTGTATATTTGTGGGGTTATAATAAGGCAATGATTTACTTGGGTTGTGATGGCGTGTAAGTTAAAATTATATTTGTTAGATTTTGATGGAACAGTAGCATCCTAAGATTATACACATAATGTTACCTTCGTTTCCACAGTCACTTTAAAAACTGTTCTTTCAGTGATTTCCCCAAACACGGTAAGATTTAGGAACCAATTTCTCTTCTTCCTCACATTTTCTCTTCTGCATAACATTCACTGCTAATCATGACTCTACATATGATTACAGAAACTGTCAGTTACAGCTAACATTACACTTTAAGTCCGCCTCTTTCATGTCCATAATATAATGTGACTATGCAATGTCATGCAAACAACAACAGTAGAAAATAAACTATTTAAGTGATTGGGACAATTCTTGTGACAGGAAACGAACAGGAAGGCCTGTCTGTGCAAATAGCTCACAAATCACTGAGATCACTGGTGCAAAGCAAAGCTATGACTTTACAAACAAAATACTGGCATTTAGTGAGCCGAGCAGACACGAAGCACCAGCAGCCTTTATTTTACAACAGTCCAGATAACACTACACACTGTAAAAAAAGCATTTCAAAGCTGTTCTTGAGTTTATCAAAATGAAAGAATATCTCAGTCTAGAATCTCACAGTCACTCTCTCCAATAAGCATTCTGTCCAGCATATCCCTCACATTTATAACACTGGGCAGGAATTGTAACTGGTCCCAAAAAGGATAATTCCTTCTACAGACTTGACACGCCTAACCCTTACCAACCCTTTTTTTTTTTCTGTTGCCAACACCGACCTGCCTAAATGTTCTCATCCACACATATATTCTCTTATTTGCCATCTGGGGACAGCCCAAAAGCAAAAAAAAAAAAAAAAAAAGATTAGTAAGAACATGTCATGACAGCACCCTTTTCACAGTACCTTAGAAAATAGAAAGAAGACACAAATTAGGAAGACAAAATATGGAGAACAAGAGTTTACTATCTGTGGCTAATATGATCACCAGGAAAGAATAATGAGCTGCTGACTGAATCGCAGGATTTGTCACATCAAAGAGATGAGAAGTCTCGTATACCTGTGGTGAAAAAAATGGTGTGAGTGGGGGATGAAGTAAGTAGAGGGGGGTGTAAAATTGGAGGAGGAGCCAGAGTTATAAATACAATATGCTGTGTGGGATGGAACAAGACTCCATGCAGAAAGATAAGACGAAGAGGGGAAGAAGGGGTGGCAGTCGCTCCGTGAGTCAACCTGCAACCCCTGGATGACACCTCACACCAGCAGTCAGCTGCTTAACTCATTACAAGAAGGAACTATTTATGATTATTCACAGCTTTCACCTTTGAAACTAACTTCTTTTATTTTTTACACGTGCAAACCACACTAAATGATTATGCGTGTACACAGTGGCTTCAAGATTGGAAAGAATATCAAAAAGTCAGAGATTTGCATGGAAACAAGTTGCATTTGTCAGCTTAAAAGCTGCTTAAAAGGTCTTGAACTATGTTTTACGGACTTATGGAGTTGGACTGATACTGTTTTTCATTGGTTTGCTGCTAAGGATTTTGAGGGCGGGTCTAATATCCCAGATACATTATGCATGGGGAATGTGGATATCATAGAAACAAAAGTCAATCCCATCTTTAACACTGGACAGTTATAAATAGGCCTACCATGCATTTGCCTTAGACTAGTCTAGCAACAAGCCAACGATTCTGCTTTCATAACAACAACACATCTTCCCTGAAAGCCAGAATCTGCAGAACTTGGGCTGTCTTAAACTGTAGAAGAGCAATGACAGCAACAAAAACTAGATTAATTTAGCAAAGAGTGAAGCTGAAATGCAGCACCACTGCAGACCTGGCAACATACCAGCAGAGCCAGCAGTGCATCACAGAAGTTCAATGGATTCATTTTGCCCAGAACTGCAGTGATGGAGTTAAAGATCACCATCAACACCTGCTTCATTATTCACCTAGTACTTCAACAATCTTTTAACAAGGACATCTGGCACTAATGGAAACACTGATGCACTACTGTGACCACGGAACTGTGTCTCTTGCTTTACCGCTGCCATAATAATGCTCCACTAAAATAGGTCGACTAAATCCGTCTAGATAAGACATAACCGCCATGACAAGTTTCACAATTCAACAATGTTGGTAACTTAGCCCACAGCTGAGAAGTGAGAGAGATATTTTGCATCTGCAGTATGAATTTGGGATTTCACATAAGCAGCTTGCGTCAGTTAAACTGAGCTCTGCTACGTTTGCCTGGTAATACAGTTCATTTAAGCTGATCAGAGATCTTGTCAATCAAGGTATTTTCCAGACATCTCAAAAGCATCTGAAAGGAGAGAGAGAACCATTTATTTTTCTGCAATTTTGAGAACCAATTCTATTTACCTGATGGTTGTTTTGATTTTTCATGCTTAGTTGAGGGTCTGACTGTGACATGACATACTTGAAATGTAATATTTATTTCTGCCTTATGCAGATTTAGCAATCTGGTTTAAAATCTCATTAAAAAAATGTCAGAAATCCATCCCTAAAAATGCTGTGGTTGAACTGAAGGCTATAAAAGATGGACCTAGCCTGTAGATCGGAAAAGTAAAATCTTGTGAAATGACCAGCAGGGAGCGGCTCCTGTGATAGCAAAAAGTAGTCACATTTGATTCAAGTCAAAGAGAAATATTACCCAAGGACAGAGTTTGGAATCTGACATCGTGATCATTTTTCCAGGATAACTGGCTGGAATAGTATCAGTCTTTATAAAAATTTAGTGGAAACACTGTCTTTTTTTCAGAGGAAAATTCAAGAGCCAGGAGAGGTGGCTCTTTTGCAGGCAGTAACTTGTCTAGGAAGACACTGCTCCATGTCACTTTGCCCCAGTCAGCCAGACCTTGGAGCTCTGGCAGTAGTTTATGCCTATTATTTGAAAAAGCCCGTGATTCTGCCTCGCAGTGACTGAGTAGTAGTCATGATTATTCTATTACTGTTAGGCCATTACATTATCAATGTGGCATTCAGTTTTGGCAGACTGCTCGCTGGTGGTTCAGCCGTTCAGGGGCAACAGAGTCCTGCTGGCCACAGGCAGTGTTGCCAGATTGGGCGAGTTTCTGACACATCACAGTAATAAATGGTATATATGTGCCAATAACTTTTTTTTTCAACTTTTTGTTAGAGGTTCAAATAAAGAATTTAAATTAAGAAATTTTGAATTTTTTAACCATTATTTCTTTGGCCAGGCTTTGAAGGCTTAAAATCCACCACAGGTTTTGAAGTTCTCTTGCTTGTTTACATATAGCTGGTTCTGATCTTTATCCGGTACAAACTGCATTCTAAACATTCCTTTTCTCTAGTTATAATGCTTTTCAGTGATACCATCTATCACACTCCCATCTGCAGTACAGTATGTTAACTTCTAACTCTCTTGCTTCACCCAATCCAAACATCACCTCATCAAGTCCAAGAAAGTTCCTCAAGGAAATCTCTAAAGCAGCTATGTGAATATACAGACTTGCTCCTATAAAAGCAAATTAATCATATTTACACAGATGCCACTGTGCTCAAATCTCCTTCATAGGTGTTGCATTCTCTGCTGTCATAGTTCTGTGGAGGGTGAAAAATGATGCCATGGCATAAAAATACATTGAGTGTGTAGAGCAGTGCTGAACCCCGTAATGTGGGGTGCTGCAGAGACAGAAGAGGATCTGTATTGGCAGGCTTTGAGTGGATGGGGCTCTGCAGCAGGGGAAAGCCGCTCAACATAAGCCCAGATCCGTCTAGTCCAAGGAAGTCACAGTTGGGGCTCCATTGGGAGGGGGAGGTATTCACCAGCTCTTAATAGACATGCCATCAATCACAGGAATATACCCTTCTGTTCACAGTAACAGACAGCAGCTGATACATTACTTAGAATAGGTACAGTCTGTCAAGGACCTAGTTCATGGCATGGTAAATTGTTCTTACTGTAAGTCACTAGAGCCAAATCTCTCTTCAGTGTGTAAATATGTACTACGTTTTTTCTTTCTCCAAGACCTAAAAAGCTACCACTTCCTTGTTTAATCCATACCATCATGCTTAATTCTCCAAGTACAGCAATAGCGGAATGCACCTACATCACTGCTCCATCTGAATATGTTCACAAAACATTCAACATAGCTGTCGTGCTCAGACTTCAAAGGATCACATACTATACAAATTTAAACAATGTCACACTTGTAATAGAAAGCTGAATAGAATAGAAACTAAAGAACAGACACATCAAACCCTCTCCACTGTGAATATACTTGTTTGGAAAGTATAAGGGTCAATGGAAAAGTGGAGAAAAACAGAAAAGCACAGGTGAGGATCAGTGGCCCTGGTGCATCCATGGTGCGCCAAGGCCTAGATGTTGCAGGGGCCCATGAAGGAAGAAAAGAAGCTTGGGGCGGGTTGGTAAGGTAACACTGAGCGTTCATGGTGACAATAGCAGTGGCTGTGCATGTGTGTGTGTGTGTGCGCATGCGAGAGTGTGCACTTGTGTTTAAAGCAGAAGTGGAGGCACAAAAAAAATATTTGCACCGGCGCCTTTTGCAATGATGTTACGCTACTGGTGAGGTTAAGAAAGAATAAGCAGGTTAGAAATGGGAGGGAAAATACTTTTTTGAGTAAAGGCTCGAGATTACAGGCGTACCTTAAATTAAGGAAAGGTCCATCTTAAAAAGAAAATAAAAGACAAGGCAAGAACCCATCAACGTTATAAAATTTGTGGTAAGAAGAAGGTTGTTTACCTGGTCATACTCCAGTGCCCCAGGGTAAAGAGGCCAGCCCAGAAAAAGTTCAGCTATCACACAGCCTAGGGACCACATGTCTATGGCTTCACAGAATGGCAATCCCAGAATAATCTCTGGAGCCCTGTGGAGTAGACAATACACACAACTGTTAGCCTATAATAGTACATTGAAAACATTTCAGATTAAAATATTAAAATACAATGGAAAGCAAACAAACTCAAATTTGTCAGAGGAAATAACTTTGTTTTGTAAAACCCAAGTCTTTACATGTAAAATGCAGATATGCCAGTGTTACATCTGCATAGAGTAATGTTACCTGAAGACATCATTCAAGCACTCAAAAGGCTACAGCACCTAATCCTCCCCATCAACAATTTTGCAAGGCGTACATATTTTTTTGGCTGACTAAAGTAGCGTTGATGTCATGAGCAAATTTACACCTTTTTTTCTTTTTCTTTTTGAGCAAAGTCATGAAATTCCTTATGACGGCCACACAGAGGGATTGTGTGGTGCACGTGTAACAGAGCCAAATGTCTTGTAAGCCAGTGTTGTGCGTGTGCTTGAGTGCCAAGCGTCAGCATGCTGTGCCAGTGGGTTAGCAGGTCAGGCAGGCTGAGATCAGAGCTTTGACTGGCTGTTGTGTCCTCTCTAGCCTGTTAGAAAGGAAGTACAGTCACTACTTCGCCTACTTGCTGGCTCAGTGTTACTTCATAACAGAACTGTAATATCACATCACAGGAATGACTTGCTGAGATGCAGGACTGTAAGCACCAGCAAAACATCCTGTTTAGGAGATATTACAAAGACTACATAAATGACAAGAGTACCAATGGTTTGAAGAACTTAGATAGCTTACATCTTCCATAAGCCTCTCTGCCCAGAAATGAAATACAAGTAGGCCTGCCCAAAAGATTCAGTGATGATCTTTTGGAGTAGGAACACTATTCTCATGTCTTAACCCGATTACTTGTATAAAAAACAATACCTGGATACGAAACCTATTACTCACGGCTAAATGCCGAACTCACAAACCCCCAATCCAGTTTTTTGTTCACCTTGCTCAACGACAAAAAAGTTACACTTCCAAGATACAAACTGCGTCCGATGAATATTGTCCTACTTGTATCACAATGTATCACAGCTTTACTTTGTTCATTTGGTTTTGGAAAGTTTAACAGTGATACTATTTTTCTTAAAGCCTCAGACTCTGTATGCCTCCCCTGAAAAGCAGATTATATGGCAAATTAAGATTAACAGCAATGAAAACATTGTAAAAATGTCCACCCCTACCGACGGATGGGTACTGAATTTGGTACTTTTATTGGTACCTACCGAATTCCGTCGGTACTACAGAGTACCGATTCACGTAAAATCAAACAGTACCATGTTTCGGTATATACAGTATATGTGCCAGTGCCCGTAATTTTTTTAAAACGGTAAAGGAAAAATCTGAAGGCTGTCCGTTATTTTGACAGATTGCAAGTCACACCCCCGACCACTCGGTGGCAAGAGAGCACATTAATCAGCTATTGTCTTGTGACTACTATGGGTCTCAGACCGGTGAAGCTGAACCACTCGAGAAGAAGAAGCGCGTGTTGCAGGATTTCCTCCCGCTGAAGCGAGTGCTTGCAAGATTCAGCCTCCAGAACACCAAAGTAGCCACAAAAAGTAGTCTGTCTGTCTGAGGCAAAAGTCCATCCAGTAACACGGTGGGCTCTCAGCCACCTCTGTGCTTCCCTGCTAAAAACGGAGCTACAGCGGGCATCAAAGATTTCACGCACACATGGACAGAAAGATGTCACACTGATGGATTTTCTAGAGCTAAATCCAAATTGCCTCACTCCAACATATTCTTTCAATCTTAACTTATTGAAACTATTTTCAGTACGAGCAGCTGAGTTCTAATTTGTGCATCATTAAGAAAAAACACTGCTCCGTTGTAGTTGACCATTTACATGTTGGTGAAACGATAAAATCATTCTATATATTTCAACATCAATGTATCGTTATCTACATAGGTGGCACAAGGGCTCGGAATAACTGGGCCCTAAAATTACACTCGTGGGAAACTTGAGCAATAGAGATACATTTCACTTCCGTTTAACATATACACAGGACATACCCCCAAGAAACCATTTACCACCATGAAACAATCCAGAGGTTTTAAATAATCTAAAGAGTGACAGAGGATCCCATGCCATGACAATCTGCTCACATGGCATCCCACGTTTCCTGTTGCACAAAGCTTAACCTAGCAGCCGAGATGATGCTGTGCTTACATAGTGAACATATCTAAACTTCACAACTTGTCTATGACATCATTGGAGCCATATATGACTAAAGCATGTGGGACAAATGGATAGCAACAGTGAGCCTGACACCTGCTAAATTAAGATTTAGACAATTTGTTGCATGGTAAAGACAAATGCGAACAACAGCTGGCGCAATGGCAAACATCACATCAGAAAAGCTACCAAGCAGTTATGGCAATTATTTCACCCCCATAAGTATATCCTATTTATACAGAAAATGATTTTCCCTAAGGGAGTAAGGAATGAGAGGCCACATTCTAGGGTTTGGGGGACTGGATGAATTTAACGACTATCCATGATTGGGCAAGTCCAATGCCAGCTGTTTTTGCTGGCTGGTATTTCGACAAAAGTATGTCTCCTCAACAATCCAGCTTAGTATCAAGAATTTGTATTTCACTGCATGACAAGATGGGACAAACAGCAAGACAAAAAGGTTAACTGTGTGAGTTTCACACTTACTATGTGAGCTTTCTCTCTCTTGAATTATAGAAATATTTTTCAAAAGGACCACCAGCACACTTATCAAAAGTGAATGCAGTTAATGGGATCATGACTTGTGGGAAAATTTAATTGACTTAATACTTCATGAGAGAAACTGATTCATTGTGAAAAGGAGTATTTGGAGAGTGACATGTTTTGGAGTTAACACACAACAGTCATCAGTTATACTGCACTTTAAACTGGACTTTAAACTATGGACTATTTTGGCTTAAACATAATATTTGCTTTCAATTGCAACTGCTTTTACAGAACTAAGATACATTTTGTCCAAGAATTGCCATCTGAAAGGGTAGTAGATTTTTGGAAAAATAAAGCCTTGTAAGTTGGCGGCAATATCAATTTAGAAACAAGTGCAACTCAGTGTATTACTCACAGATGGAGGGAAGGTGTAGTTGTGACACCAGAAAAAATGCATACAGGCATCTTACAGGAGATAAAGAGTGCATTAGATTATATTGGTATTAGCAGTACTATACAATTTCATCGGATAAAAAAATACCAGTTTATGTGAAAAAACCTGTATCACCACCCAGCCTTCCTTTAAAGAAGTCTGCATTAACACTGGAGCGCAAATGACTGCATTCATTTTTTCTTTCACCTATAGTCTATGAAACTGATAGGACTCCCATGTGAACACAACACACATAACTCAACAAAGATATCAGAAGTTGCCATTTGTTGCCTGAACGTAGCCAGTTGAAAATTTTACCATATTACTTGCCCCAACGCATTTTAGCATAACCCTGAATCAATCAAAACAAACAAATATATATAGCAATATACTTTGAGGTAGGGATCGACCAAAAATCAGCACGGCCGATAATATCGGCCAATTTTGGGCATTTTTATGATAATCGGTATCGGCCGTTTTTCCCACTGATAGCTGATAAAACAAGTTTATTTTAAAAATGCTCCTTAGGCTCTCATACAGCATCACTCTCTGCCTGAAGGCACCCGTCTAGGCTGTATGACAATGTCCCGCCTACAGTCCTCACTGATCGGCTGTCAAGGACTGTGTGGCCAATCAACACTGAAGCTTCTAGCTGCAGCTCCTAAACTGAGGAGGGGAGCAGAGAGGACCGCTGCACCGCGGTGGATGAGAAGTTGCAATAAAAACCCTCAATGTGAAGTTTCAAAGACAGCAAAACCTTATTAAGATCAATTTCAATGACAATTTTCTATGTCCAGAGGCGACACCTGGACCTACCTGCCCGCACGTCTATATGAGCATGTAGAGCGACACGGTTGTGCAAATAGCCAAATGATTACGTCTCTAAAAATAAAAATCACCACGGGGGGAAACTTCATCAGGTGAACAAGACCTGGAGCTCCTTTATTTAATAAAAACAAGACCTAGCAACAGGGGTACAGTATGTAGCCCACAGATGAACCTGTTGAATTTCACAAGCAGTCAACTTTCACAATGTTTCATATTGTTTGCTAACAGTTTACGTGTTAACAGTAAACTTGATAAACACGCCGTCTTCATACCGGAGCTCTGACCACGCATGG
>JAOXYM010000001.1:21458139-21496351 GCA_028567055.1 Leptatherina wallacei
CTTTTTCCGTTTCTGGCAGTGAACGATTGGATTTGAAAAGATGTCAAAAGACGTCTTTGGCAGCCAATGAGTTAATTTGAATCAGGTGAGTTGAAACAGGGAAACATCTAAAACTTGCAGGACTGCAGCTATTGAGAACCGGAGTTGCGTACTACACTCTTGAACTGGTTTACTCTTTCAGCATGTCTGCAGACTTCTTAGGGAAGTAAGTGGTGGTGTATAAATTGAAGTCTGCTGCTCAGACGGCCAGAAGGCACCCAGCTGACAAAAAAGCTGCTCATAAGCCCCTGTTGTCTGAGTGACCAGCTGTAATCTAATCCGTCAATAGGCATTTGTCTTTGTCAGTCCTTATCTGTCCCCACCCTAGACAGCAAACTACCAGGCCTGGTCAGCTAGAAAACAGGTGTGAACACCTTTTGTTTAACATGATCTATCTTGAGTAAACACAGCTGGGTAAGTTATATGGGAAACATGAATACAGGGCCCATTGTCAGGACCTTTAGCCTCTCATGGCAGAAACAGTGGCAAGAGGGAGTATACCGTATGATGTTTCCATCAATCTCCTTCCAGAAATCACCATTACTGAGCAGGAAATTAACAATAACAACTACTGTAACAAAGTTAATGTGTACTTGATCAAATGAGGACATGATAGTTCTAAAACTTCCTCAAGGGTTTAATTCAGTATCATAGAGTCAGACACAAAATGATGTAAGAAAACCCTATGTATAATAAGTGATGTATAATAAGTATTCATAAATATCTCACAATGTTCTTATTTTAGAGCTAAAAAAAGAGGTTTGTTTAATTGTGACTCATAACTGCTCTGTGGTCTTTTGCTCTGGTCTGTTCGGGCGGCTGGAGAGATTGGTGACTATCATTATCATTTGCCTCCCCCTATTGACCAGCGAGACGACAAACACTTAAATGCAAAACGAGCCATTGTCGTAATTACTACATATTTTGGGAATTTTTTCTTTCCAACAACAAATTCTTAAATTAGCATATAAAGACTATTCACACGTGATTTTACACATTTTTTTTAAATTTGTTTGTGAGTAGACTAAGTAGGATGAGGGACCTTGTAAAGAAGTATAATTTAGATGTAATCTCCAAACAAGAAAAATAAATTAATAAATAAGTAAATAAATAAATACATTCACAGTTGAATATACAAAATGAAAAGAATGATCCTCCTATAGCACTCAGCTGTGAACAACAGCTCTTTTGCATCGTCTATTTCAAATTATGTGTCTCTATCAATCAGTGACTGTAAAGGTCTTAATTTGATCAGTTCTGTGTCTGTGTCTTAAATCTCGACGCTATGGGTAATTTTGTGTCGCTTCGTGGTGTTTTTGTTTGTTTGTCCTTTTGGAATGTTTTGTGTCATTTCGTGCCCCAATATATTGTACCACTGAAACCTTTTATATCTTTTGTAGATGTTTGTAGATATATTGAATATTACGTATGGTTCTTATACATATCAATTTGTGTATAATTGTGTATAGTTAGCGGGGACATAACTTGTATTTCTAGGATATAATATAACCATTTTATTGGTCAATAATCTATACAAATGTGTCTTTTCAAATTTGCAATTTATTCTGAAGGACTCGTGTCGACCGGAAGTGTTATTGTTATTCCTGCAGTGGGAGCGGAACACTGTTTTATCGCCATTTTAGACATCGGCTAGGCGAGCCGCTGAGCCATTAGTTGCTCGAGAGCAACGTGATCGACGCCTGCAAAGCTATGCCGATTATATAGTGGTTTTTATGAAAAAAAATTGCCCTCACATTATTTGATTGTTAATATAACTGGTAGATCACCATTAACGTAGATACTCTTCCAGCCATGTCGACGGAGGGAGCAGCCGACCAGGTAGCTACATGCCGTTGTGCTCGGCTGGCACGCTAGCTTGATTTAGCTTGTTTTAGCGTTCAGTCTTTTATACAATCAGCCTTGCCTTACTGTAAGCGTTGCATTTTTCACGACAATATCTGCTAGTTTTGCCCAATTATGCATACGGTGCATGATTTATGTTTGTTGGAGCCTCTGTACGTCATATTGATTCAACTGTAGCTGCGTCGCAACGTAAAGCTAGCTCACACCTCAAGCTAACTTTAGAGTACGCGCATGTTTTGATATTAACGTGCAATATCTGCGACTTAGTGCTTTTCACTACTCTTTAAGGTACTGTCTGCTACTTTGTGGCGCCTATTAGAACAACATATCGAACTAGTGGAAAAAGTGTCCTGTCTGCAATTAGTTTTATCACTCACAATCAAGTCTTTTCCTTCGGCGACATGATATATACCTGTTAAATCAGGTTCGGTAAATGAATACTATGATCATCTCTGAGTGCGCTCAGGGTAGTGCATGTCCTATTCCAGGTCCCTGACTTTGCTGCCTGTTCTTTTGTGTTCTCTTGCAGGCAGCGGCAGAGTATATTCCTGAGAAGGTGAAGAAGGCAGAGAAGAAGTTGGAAGAAAACCCATATGACCTTGACGCATGGAGCATTCTGATTCGAGAAGCACAGGTTTAGTGACACAGAGTTGTATTCATGGGGTTGAGAATACTGGGAATGAGGGTGGGCTTTATGGGTTATAAATAGGTAAAATTCTAAATTCCACAGATTATTATTCATCACGTGAATGACATTACTGCCTCTTCATATGTTCTGTAGTATGAAATGTACTTGCATTCTCCTCCTTTAGAACCAACCCATAGATAAAGCAAGGAAGACCTATGAGCGACTTGTCTCACAGTTCCCAAGCTCTGGCAGATTCTGGAAACTGTTCATTGAAGCTGAGGTTAATACTTTTTTCCTTTCTTTAGTGTGCATGGCTGGGACTTATTCTAACATGATCAACAATGTGATTTTCACACAAACAAAATGTGTCTTACTTAATTGAAGTTTAAAGTCACAATTCTTGGTTTGAATCATTGAGCCTTTCTAATTTGGTTTGAGGTTTCAGCCCTTACCAGCAAAGTTTTTTTTTTAAATAATTGTACATTTATACCTGTCTGAGAATAATTTACACAGTGGAGGATCTATGAAGCATTATGTAGACCATTTTTTGAGGCTCTAGCAAGCTTTGTAAAGAATTGTGCCTTTAAACACAAAGGGGAAATCAGCTCTAACCATTTTTTTTCACATAATTCCTTATGTTCCCAGGATTTAAAGAAAAAATATATAACTGCGTCGTAATGGGGTAAAGTGCATTTGTTGCATGTTTGGTCTGCAACAGTATTAAAACTATTTTAATAGTATTGGAGTGCATTAGCCTTTTATTCACTTGTCGTGTCAATTTATTGCCTCCTGTGTCATTTCTTTTTGGTAAAGTTTTTATAAAGAAACATCTTGATTGTGTGGCCCATTCTTCCCTTGAGACGTGTCTCCCTCCAGCTCCCGAGTACATAACTCATTTACCGTGCTCAACAGGCTTTGCTCTTGTGCAACCAGCTTTATACTGGATTAAATTTCCTTTGCACCTGATCATTTATGCTACCCCAAAGTGCATTTTCCGATGCCCTACACCTCTGCAAGTGACTGCTGCAACTGGTGTTGTTTTCCAACATTAGAAAACTGTATATCAAAGCATTTGAATTTAGCTTTTGACTAAAAGCCCCCCCCCCCCATATTTTAGAAGCATTACCTTTTATGCTGTGAATTGAATATAGGTATCTCTCCTTTTTGTTGTGGGATTATTATTTTTTTCTTCCAAGTGAATCTTCCCCTGGCACACACCCACCTTCCCCCCCATATCTTGCCATGTTGGCTTCACCTATTGAAATGGGAGAAAAAACACATCAGTGCCTTTGCCAAATTAGGCCTCTAATGAGCAGTACTTGGTAATTTACTGTAATTGCTTAGCATGGATAAAATATTCAGATCAAAGTATTCACTAACATCACTTCCTCTTAACAAATTGACAGCAGCCTATATTAAATCATTTTCTATCATTTCTAGTTGTGCTATTTGCACATAGTTAGAATTTTTAACTGACAATAAGAAAGTTAAATTAAAAAAGAGCAAACATGTCTGCATCACACTTGAAAAGCAATGAAAGTATAAATCACATGATCAAGTCTGAAGACATTCAACATTATTGGAAAGAGAGAAAGTATTTTGTATACTTTAACCTGTGACTTCGTAATGATAGACTGTACACGGGTTGCCTCATTCTTGACTAGATGAACTTCAACAGTACCATAACTTGATGGCAAAAGAAAGTATGTTTTATAAAGCAAGTGATTAGTCTCTAAACTTCAGACATTTAAAATTCAAAAACCCCATATTATTAAAATAACCCCGTATTATAAAGTGTTTTTTTTTTTTAAACCAAAATCACACTAGTTTAGATAGGCATGTGGGTTGCTTAAGTCCCTTTTTGAAGTGTTTAAAAAAGGTATATTGCATGTGTAGACATGGCATAACTTTATAGTATAAGAAATTACTCCCTCTGGTAAGTATGTGTATGAGCTCTTATTTCTCCCCTTCTGAGAACAACATGTGGGCCATGAATTTAAAGATTTGGAAGACGCCCCCACTTTTAAGACCAGTTAAGAGAATCAAGCTGTCAGGGTTATCTCATGCACTGCATGAATCAATATGTTGAGTCGTGTGCCCTCTGGTGAATGTTGTAGCACATGTTGGTTGTCACAGATTGGAGCTGATGTTTTTTTTTTGTTTGTTTTATAGTTGCCTTTTGCATGAAAGCACAAGGTAAAGTTTTTTGCTGATTGTGAGAAGAGCATATTAAAGAAATTTCCCCAATCTCTGAACTTTTCAGATACCTTTTTTAAATGCTTCTGAATTTATTTTTTTATTTATTTTTTGGAGTGTGTAAGCAATAATGATCCATGGCACACAATGTCTTGAGGGAGAAAACCATCAGGGATCATAACAAACAAAACATTAATTTCTTAAACTTATACTTTTTTCCCCCCTTCCAAATGATTGTCCTGTAAGCTCATGATATATTGTTCTTCTAGAAACTGGGAATCAAATACTTAAAGGGAGACTGTGTAACTTTTGGCCACTAGGGGTCCTAAACCTGTAATTTCCCCCCAAATTAAACTTCTGACCCAAATATTAGACTAATGTGAGTAATAATTGACGATTTCTGGGGTCAATACAGTGTTTGACACTTGTCGACGCTCCATGGGGGGGCTGCCCTCTTCAGAAACTAGGCATTGTAACTCTGGACGAGCGGATCCGTCTCTCATGGGATCATGTGACCTGGAGTGCTTTGCTCTACAGCTATAAAACACAGTGGGGTGTGCTTCATGCTACTTTTTCTTTGAAAGTTTGTCAAATCTGAACAAAGTAAGAAGGTGAACACGGTTTCTGAGGAAGCCAGAAAGATAAAGGATTGTTTAACCTTGCAATAGTGTCATGTGGCCTGTGGGAAGTTACAGGTTTAGCGCCCTAGTGGCCAAAAGTTACACAGTATACCTGAAATGTCTCAAGAAGAAAAATAACTAGATAGTAGATGTGGGATGTCGCAGTTTAAGTTCTAAAGATTCCATAGACAGTATGTATACACAAATATATATTATAAGTGGAAAGAAAAACTTATTTGCACAAACATTTTTATGATTTATTTTCCTAACAGGAATTATGCAATTTTCCTTGTTTGCTTTGTACTTGATGTTTTACTACTCAAGCTCTCTTAGGAAAAAAGGTGAAAAGAAACTTCTAGTGGGTTTCAGGATCAAACAGGTTTTTGTTTTTATTGGGGTTTTTTTCCTTCAATATAATTTTTACAGCTTTAGACTCATCCTGTAGGCTGAATAGAGGGGATCGGTGTGTTAGAACTGAAGAATTGAACATGTAACTGACAGCAGACTCTTCAATATTAAGTCATTGCAGTGTGTTTATTATGTAGCTAATAAAGACTACATGAAAACACTTGCAACTGCTTTAGATGTAGTAAAAAGTGTAACTATGTCTTGGAGGCTACTTGTGGTTCACAGAGTTCATGCTTACAGCAAGTGGTTTTTATTGTACATTTTTTAATGATAAAGACAAAACTAGTCCAATTTAAACGGTCTTTAAATAACCCCATTTCAGACTCCAAATTGTATTTCACATGCATGGCAACAAAATTATTCATTTCTTGGATCTAAGTGTTAAATTGATTTATTTTAAGTCCCTCAAATAATGATAGTTATCAGGATTTGTTTTTAAAGAGCTTGTAGTGTAAATTCAATGTTTTGTAGCAACTTGCCCTGAAGACTAACAGCACCATGCATTTTAAGTGATTGGATAGTTTTGTGCACAGTAAAGCTGAAGTAACAAAAGACAGGTTAAAAGGTATAGAGACATTAATCTGGTCTCAGGTTTCATTTAAGGAATTTATGCGTATAGTTTCATTATGATAATTTTGGCGTTTTTAGACTACAACACAGTGGTCATTGTATACACTTGGTCTCCATATTAGTTTGCTGCTCTTTAAACTAAACCTGCACTTACCTCCAGAGGGGAAAGTGAAACATGCACTCAATGCTTAACAGTTATTAACAGTCAGTGAGATAGGATTGCTCTGGCACTCAAGATTTAAAATTCTATTACCGCAGAAAGATCTGCCTCGTATTTACTTAAGGGCGACGTGGTACTAATTCAACAGTAGGCCAAAGCACGTCAAGTGCTGCAGTAGTGTTTACCAGTTGAGAGCAGCTTCATTTGTATTGCACCAATTCATGTCAAGTCATCTCAGGACACTTAAAGATACAGTCCAGTTGAATTCAATGTAGTCAAGTTATTATCAAATTAAAACAAATCCATTACATGTTCCACAATTGTCCAATTTATCATAACTGTTCATATGAGCTGGTTTAAAAAAAAAAAGCTTAGATAAGGAAGGGGCCATGTGCACCTGGAACCGTGCAAGAAAAGTTTGTCTTTAATTTCAAATGCTATTTTAGGGAAAAGTTCTGCTTTCATTAATGAATTAATCTAAACTGATAGTCACATCTGCATTTTCTTTTCTTTTTTTTTAAGTATGTGACACGTACCAAAAAAATAAACCCCTTTTCCAAAGTAATTTGTCATTCTTGTGTGAATTTCACTATGTTGATCTTCAAGGTCGTGTCTGGGTGTGTTTGAATGATCAGATTTGCATGAATGCATGTTTCCTTTAAGGCTCATGAGTATAGAGTGAGTTGGAATTAACATTGTATTTACACTCTTATTTGCAGATCAAGGCTAAAAACTATGACAAGGTAGAAAAGGTAAGTGTTCAACATGCTTATTAAAGTTTAAAGTCTAAAACGTGAGAGTTACATTTTATAGTGCTTATTCAGGTAAATGCTATAGTTACCGTGAATGAATGTCCCCAGAAATAAGAGTTCATTTCTTTGGATGCTGACTTACAGTTTTATCTGTAACTTTATTTCTGATATGGTTTGCAGTACTATGGATTTAATATGTTTGAAAAATGTATGTATATTACTTCATGACTTTTTGGTACCTTGATTGATTGAAATACCTTATCTTCATTTACTTAATGAATCCAAATGAAATATATACGAGTGCTGGCACTGTAAATTCTGCACTGGTTTGCTGTATCTTGATTTAAAATAAAATCTGTAAATGTGTCTTTAAAGGTCTACTTATTTCAAATTTTACTTGAACTTTAATACAAGACATAATATTTGAACTCTAGTTTGAAAATGACTGAAATGGAGGCCGCATTAGATGGCCATCAAATGATGGAGATGAAATAAAGTGCATTACGCAATTCTGATATATAAAAGCTAAATTTATCTTTAAGAGGGTATAATTTGACAAGAAAAAAAACACTTCTGGATTTCCGTGGTTATCCTAACATATGGGACACATGAGCATTTATTTGCATACTAGTTAACATGAGTTTATGAATTCTGTTGTATTGTTGAACATATAGAGGGTTATTTTTTTCTGACGATCTCTTGGCCTTGTAGTTGTTCCAGAGATGCCTAATGAAAGTGTTGCACATCGACCTGTGGAAATGCTACCTCTCATATGTTCGAGAGACCAAAGGGAAGCTCCCCAGCTACAAGTGAGAAGACATGCTGCATTGTGGAGTTAAGCATGTTGATAGATTATCCTGTTGTAAGATGCACATGTTACATCACGCATTAACTTCTTTACCCTCAGAGAGAAGATGGCCCAGGCATATGACTTTGCACTTGATAAGATTGGGATGGAGATTATGTCTTATCAGGTGCGTAGATCTTTACTTTTTTTCTCTGTACCTTTTGTATATGAGCTCATCTCAAATAATACTTTCGCCTAACCCGTTGCTCATTCGTCTGTCAGATTTGGGTGGACTACATCAATTTCCTCAAAGGAGTGTAAGTGTCCTCTTTTTTTGTTGTTTGATATTTTGTTTAAACTGCATCAGCAACTCTTGAATCTTGACACTTTTGCTTTATGTTTAATTAGTGAGGCTGTGGGCTCATACGCAGAGAACCAGCGAATCACTGCTGTGCGAAGGGTGTACCAGAGGGGCTGTGTGAACCCTATGATCAACATTGAACAGCTCTGGAGAGATTATAGCAAATATGAGGAGGCAAGTGACCCATGCCCAGGATTAATGAGCTTAATCCTTTGTGATTCTCATCTTCAGAATTTATATTTCTTCAGAAATGTTAGCTAAATATGTCAGTTTTTCACATAATGCCTAAAAGCTAAATCAAGACAGCCCAATATTTTATTTATTATGGTCTGTTGTCATTGAGAAAAATAATACAATATTGCATGTGTGAGTGACAAAAGGATGGACATCCAGGATTTGCACTTAATTTGATTATTAAGTTGAATTGGGGTATTTTTAGTCAGTGTGATGACAATAGAGAGTAAGCAGTCCCCCTGTTTTTATAAGAAAAGGGATCCATGTGAAGAAATGTGTTATGGCACAGACAAACGACATTGTAAGACTGATAAGATTGATTGCGTACAAATGAAGGAAGTTTAGGAGCAACAGGAGGGTTATCCACAGCCAAACTGCAGGAAAAAAGCTCCTGTAAGAAAGCTGTTGTCTCTCAAAAGTAACATAACTGCCAATCACAGGATCATTGCTAAAAATTGAATTGCCAAAAATCTGCTTAAAAAGTGTTTAAAAGTCTTCTTAGACATAAGAATAACTTTTTTGGTTTTGGTGTTTGGAAAAAGCCACTGCTTCCCAGTATAAGAACCTTTACCCAGCTGTAAAGCATAACGGTGTTGTTATCATGGTTTGGGCCTGTATCGCTGCAACTGGGTTGTCCATCATCAGTGGAACTGTGATTCATTTAAAAAAAAAAAAAAAATTTATTTGGTTTTCAAAAAAACAAAAACAAACTATACTACTTCTGATGGAATAGACCAGGATGTCTCAGAAAAAAAGGCAGCGACAGCCGCCATCCATTCATAACTGCTTGGCATGTGAAGTAAAGTCTATGCCCATCTATACTACTAGATGACAGTAATTCTTACACGCTGTGACTTTAAGCGTAAAAGTTACTCAACAAAAAAAAGAGGAAAGAGGAACAAAGTTAGATTTTGGAATGGACGAGTCAAAGATCTTACCTGAATCCCATAAAACCTGAAGTGAGCGTTTGATTCAGATTCAAAAATACTCTATTAATCTCTTTTCACTCCATTGGAAGTAATAGTAAGTAGCAATAATGTGGAATGTGTGGAAACACACAAACATCCGAGAGTAGAAGTTGTTCTTGCTGATTGGGCTGAAATTGCTTTAAGCTGAAACACTGATCAAAGTGGAAATGCTGAAATGCTGTTAATTCTGCAGTGAAGGGCCATACCAGAAATTGAAGGCTAAGATTAACACACTGTTGCCCTTCACAGATATATGACACTAGATAATTTCCCTCCATTAGTAGAATGCAAAGTATAATATTTTTACCTAATTTATTTAAATGGCTTCTTGTTTTAGTTTTTTATATACTCATATAACCGTTTCAGGTAGTTTGGGGGGGACATTCTACAGAAATTTAGACATTTTTAGTGCTCTCAAACTTTCATTACTGCTCTTTCTGTGCACACTTTGTTATACCTTTCACACATGAAGGCACTGGAGAATGTTGAAGTACTGGACTGACTTATTACATTCATGAACAGGGAATCAATGTCCACTTGGCTAAAAAGATGATTGAAGATCGAAGTAGAGACTACATGAACGCCAGAAGAGTGGCTAAGGTGAGATATTAAACAAATATGCACAGAAGTGTTTTCAATGTTTGTGCTAAATAACGTCCTTCTAACCTTACAGAATTTTTTATTTTACATGTTACATGATGCAGGAGTATGAGACAGTGATGAAAGGACTTGACAGGAATGCGCCCTCAGTACCACCCCAGAACTCCCCTCAGGAGGCCCAGCAGGTGGAAATGTGGAAGAAATACATCCAATGGGAAAAAAGCAACCCACTGCGTACAGAAGACCAGACACTCATCACAAAGAGAGGTAACTGTTTGTGGCCATGTGCAGTTTTTGTCTTTTTCTAATATTTGTCGTTGGTTTGTGTGAAGATGTGTGTGCTGTACAAATGCAGCCACAAGAGGGTGTAGTTTGACATTTTTCAACTTTGATTGATGTAATGTTTTGATTTTAATGTTGGATAAAGACACAATTATGCTGTCAGCTGATGTCAGTGATCTGTGTTGCAGTGATGTTTGCCTACGAGCAGTGCCTGTTGGTGCTGGGACACCATCCGGATATATGGTATGAGGCAGCACAGTACCTGGAGCAGTCCAGCAAACTACTGGCAGAGAAAGGGGTATGAGATATATCATTTAGGTTTTTTCTTTTGTCACAATCTTTTTTTATTAATGTTTACATTTAGATAAAAAACGAAACAGGTTTTCACATATAACAGGGACACCTAGAGAAGGACAACAAAACAGCACAAGCAATCATTTGAAAAGTAAAACAAGGACATGGTACATGTGTGGAAACTTTAAGAAAAGAAAAAGAAAAGATCACGTAGGGCCATGGTGAGTGGCTCAATAGCCAAATCAAAAAGTAAAGGATTCAAAGGATACTTTGGTGGATTCCTCTTTGCAATCTGAACAGTTTAGATTTCTTTGAGTTGGTACAGATAGAAGCAGATAGTTTTGGATGTAACAATTTGACCCATGAGATGAATCGTGGCCCAGAATTAAATGTGGCTGCAAAGGAATAGCCAATCTCCATGTGCTCAAATGGTTTTTCATGAAGCGAGATAACACATCAGGAACGTCATTGGAAGCAGAATAAATGATGTCACATAAGCGTTGTATGTTGAAGTTAGGATGCCTTCCTTTTATAAAGCCAACCTGATCTGCAGATACAATTGTTTGAAGGACGCTCTCCAGCCTGTGGACTAAAACCTTAGTCAGGATTTTATAATCTGTGTTTTAGAGAGAAATAGGCCTGTAAGGAGTACAATCGGGCAGGTCTTTTCCTTTTTTAGCAATATGGGTAATACAAGCCTTGTTAAATGACTGTGGAAAGCATCCTTGTGTAAAAAATTCAGGTATAACTGAGCACAACATTGGGGAGAGGAATGTGGGGAATTTCTGAGCTGAGAAGCCATTTGGACCTGGACAGTCACCTGACGGCAATGAAGAAATCGCCAGTTGTATTTCTACCTAAGATACGGGGTTTTCCCAAATTGTTCCTGAAATCAATCATGAGCTTTGGAAAGTTAAAGGTTGTTTAGAAATTCGGCAGCTTAATTTTGTATAGTTTGAGCTTCAGAGGTATTTTATAGTTAATGAAAGAACTCCCTAAAAGCTCCACTGATTCGTAGGTGATCTGAGGGGATAGAGCTGTCTGGGAGTCTGACCTGAGAAATGTATTGCTTGGCCTTAAAGCCTCAGAGCTGGTTGGCCAGCATTTTATCAGGTTTGTCACCATGAACATGGAACAGGCTTCGATATATAAGGCTGACTTCCTTGCGGAGTTGGTGTTAGCGGAGGATCGGTCTAGAATAGGGTCTAACCAGAGTTCAAGGTTTCCCCATAAAATTGAGAGTTTGTGTTGAAGTCAGGCAGTAATGAAAGCAGATGTCTGAAGAAGTCTGTATTATCTGAATTAGGGGCATGAAGTTTTACAAGTACAACCTGAGCATACCACAGATAATGACATAGTACCCTCATTTGTCAGAGGTTCTAACAAAATATCCTCAACAGAGAGGAAATGCTGCCCCCTCCAGCCTAAAAGATGACGTCATTATCTGAGCTACAGATGTGTGTCTTGTAGAAAAACTATTTTTGCTCTGAGTTGTTTAAGCTATGAAAGGACCTCTCTTCTTGTGATAGGTTGGTTTAAACCTTTAACATTCTTCAGAGTTGTAACTATCTCAGCATGGCATTTGGTAGCAAAAGCTGAACCATGAATGTAATGGGACAGTTGGGGGCAACATGGCGTGCCAGGTAGATATTATTCACATGCACCTGGGCAGCGGCAGCATCATTTGTGTTTTGAATTTAAAGTGAAATTGTGAAACCTTTGCACTTTTCAGACGTCAAACTTTAGGTGAAATGGTCCAATGATTTTTTTGATGTTTCTTCAGGACATGAATAATTCAAAGCTGTTCAGTGACGAGGCAGCAAACATCTACGAACGTGCCATTGGGACTCTTCTGAAAAAGAACATGCTTCTCTACTTTGCATTTGCTGACTATGAAGAAGTAGGTGTTGCACATTCAGCACAGACTGACCAAAGCAAATGAGAGACACGAGGAACTTTTCAGCACAATTTCTTTTTCTTGCCTCGCAGAGTCGCATGAAGTACGAGAAAGTCCACAGCATATATAATAAGCTGCTGGCCATTGAGGACATTGATCCCACGCTGGTCTACATCCAGTATATGAAGTTTGCCCGAAGGGCAGAGGGCATAAAATCAGGTCGCACCATCTTCAAAAAAGCACGAGAAGATCTACGCACACGTCACCATGTGTACGTGTCTGCAGCGCTAATGGAATACTACTGCAGCAAAGTAAGAGACACAATGTGCACTGTGGATTGGCCACAACCTCACAACCTCACACTTATGTCTCCACATAAATCATTACATCTTTGTTTACACGTTTTGTTTTCTTCTCAACAGGATAAATCAGTGGCCTTCAAGATTTTTGAGCTTGGTTTGAAGAAATATGGTGACATTCCAGAGTACATACTTGCATACATTGATTACCTCTCACACCTTAATGGTATGTAACAATAGTATTGTACAAAATACCCTGAAAATATAAAGCAAAATCTCCTGTTGATTACTTCTGATAGCATGGATTTAGGTCCCTGCTTTTTAAAAGGAATGATATATTAAATGTAATCCTGTTTTTCTTTGTACATCTTCCCTTGTCCTTTCTTTCTTCAGAGGATAACAACACCAGGGTTTTGTTTGAACGTGTCCTCACCTCAGGAAGCTTATCACCCGAGAAGTCAGGGTAATGTCAAGTATCTGTTAAGCTGAATTAAGCTGTGTCTGATGATGCTTGTAAACTGAAATGCGTTTTTTTATTCTGCAGTGAGATCTGGGCTCGGTTCCTTGCCTTTGAGAGCAACATAGGAGACCTGGCCAGTATTCTGAAAGTAGAGCGCCGGCGTTTCACTGCGTTCAAAGACGAATACGAGGGCAAAGAAACTGCCCTGCTCGTAGATAGATACAAGTTCATGGACCTGTATCCCTGCTCTAGCAGTGAACTCAAAGCCTTGGGATACAAGGTGTGTTTGTTCTTTTGTAGATAACACAACATAGCTTTTTTTTTTTTGCTGCTTGCTAAAGCCGAATTAGACTTTTCTGCTGACAAAGGCCTTTTTTTTAACCTATATCTACTGGGTATTTGTAGGATGTGTCTCGTGCCAAACTGGCAGCACTGCTTCCAGAGACTGTGGTAGCACCCTCTGTGCCTACATTGAAGGATGAAGTTGACCGTAAACCTGAGTACCCCAAACCAGACACCAATCAGATGATCCCCTTCCAGCCACGTCACCTTGCCCGTATGTAATCCTTTGTCGCAAATCCAGTAATTCTGTGAAACCACTTTTGCAAGATTAATCTTAGTACATTGGAAAATTTTTGCAAGCATGCCGCTGTCTTTCCACTCCCGTCTCTCCTGATAGACCTAATGGATAAAAGGATTCATTCTCAATGTAAGCTTTTGTGTTTTTCTTGTACAGCTCCAGGTTTACACCCTGTCCCTGGTGGAGTGTTCCCAGTTCCCCCCGCTGCTGTTGTCCTAATGAAGCTGCTCCCTCCACCTACGTGCTTCACTGTGAGTAACAGCACCTTAATGCTATTAAGCTAATATTTACTGGTACTCATTTAAAGACATAAGCAGGAGTGTTTTTGTGTTATTTTTAGACAGGAGTAAAAAAGCAATTGTTTTTTGTTCAAGGGTCCTTTTGTTCAAGTGGATGAGCTCATGGAAACTTTCAGGAGATGCACACTTCCTGAAAGTAAGTTACATTTAGAGATAGATGGATCCATACCTTTTTTTTCCTCTTTGTTATGGCAGTGCAAAAAAAAAAATGTCACCGTGATCAACTGATTGGTCACTAATAAGTTGGTCACTATTATTTCCTATTCAAACAACTGTTCTCATAAAATTGGTAATTGTGTCTTCTGTTTGGTCTGTTTTGCGCTTCTTGTAGCCATTGATGCTGCTGTAGAGCTGATCACTGGCAGACAGCCTGATGCAGGAGGGGAGGGCAACGGATCCATGGAGAACCATGCCATAACCAAGTCGCTCAAGAGGCCTAATGCAGACTCAGACGAGGAGGATGACAAAGGAGCTGTGGCTCCGCCCATACACGACATCTACCGTGCGCGGCAACAGAAAAGGATTCGATAAGCTAAAACGCGCAGAGAACCCTTCAGAATGTAATCTTAACAGGTGGTCATAAAGGATAAATGTACACGTCCACATGTCCAGATTATATTTCACAAACAGACAAACACACGTACAGTATGCACACCTGAGTGTTTCTGTGGCTTCGGTTTCGTCAGCAGTTTTTGTTTTTAAAGACTGACCATTATACTGTACAAAATTTTTAATTCAACCGTGGACTTTGACACACATCTCAGTTTTTGTTTGGCCTTGTTATGTTCAAGGGATGGAAAGTGGAAGAAAAGCTTTTTTTTTCTTTTTTTAGATAACAGGAGAAACACTGTTCCTTTCAATAAAAAGTGGAAAAGAACTTAAACCAAATGTGTTTGTTTTTTAATTCTGCTTTAAATTGACAAATTTATTTCCATACTTTAGTGTGACGGACTGGACATTTTATCACCACTTTTCTCAACGTTTATAAATGTAGGCTTTAAAGTTCTCAGCAGGAGGCACCATTTAACGTGGTTGATCGGAGACTCTTGCTCCCTCTGATGTAATCTCATTCTCAGTGGGCCATAGCAGAATTTTATACTTTATTTTATGTAAACACAAACATCTGCTTATGCTTGCATTTTAGTTTTAAATGTATCAGAATACCAAATGAAAATCATTTACTCTTGCTGGGACATGATTCAAGGCAAGGCAAGTTTATTTATATAGCACATTTCATGTACAGGACAATTCAAAAGTCTATGAAGAATTTTTTTTTCAGCCGAAGTTACCGACATAACAGCTGTATTAGCTGTCATAACCAAATGTTACTCAGCAGAGGACATATCTATTTGACACACAGGGATGGCTTTCATCGCCAGTTAGCTTGTCCTCACATTGTTAATATTAGGCAATTATTTGGCTACCATTTACAGCTTTAAAGTCTATGAAGAACTGTTTTTTTTTTTGTTTTTTTTACCAGATATGAATGCCAAAGTGTTTCGTTGAAACTAAAACACTTAAAAACATGTTTTGAAAAGTGGGGGTTTGTGTTTAGTAAATTAAGAATGATAAATATTGGCTTCTGGTTGCTTGTTAAACTTTTGTCAGTGTCTTGGTGGTAGTTCCAAGTAACGGATAACAGCTGGAGAACAGTCAAAGCACATGAAAAATTTTGTGGTTTTGTTTTTAAGTATTTGAAGGATTTCTTTCGTCACAAAAAACATGGACTCAGAAAATAGAGAACAACTTTTTTAAAAGTGAAAAACAGTTCTGGCTTTCCAAACAACTGTTTCTTGTCACATTTGCAAGTTTTATTAGTTTAAAGGAACTTCAGATGCATAAACCGACATTAAGTTTCACAATTATGCCGCTTTGTTAAAAAGGAGGCGGCTGTAATTTGTTTCTGACTAGAAAAAAAAGTGGAAATCACAGAAAAATGTACTTCAAAATTTACTTGACATACCAGATGCCAATTAGTCTTTGTGTCAGAACAGACTGTTTGCACCACACACTGCAGGAATTTTATAGTTCCAGTTGAATTTGATCAGAAAATACAAACAACGTGGTGATTTTTCACTTGATACAACAATTTTTTTCAGTAGATTAGAAGGATTATATAAACCTGAACAAGCCACTAAAACATGGCTAAGCTTTTTAGCTAAAAGAAACAAAACATGTTTTGTTGATTTGCTGCAACAAACACAAAAACCCAAAGGGCCAATTCTCGTCATAAATGTGTCTTTCTGTTTACAACAGCAACACAGACTTGGTTCTCCAGTTTCAAATTTCCTCTCACAGAGTTACTCGGGGCATCAACGTGTTCATGAGAAGCCAGACCACATATTTTTGCTGCCTGAGCATAAAAGAAAATAACCATTAACAAGCCTTATGCAGATTTGTCTTTGCTGGTCGC
Organism: Leptatherina wallacei; assembly: GCA_028567055.1. Lineage (NCBI taxonomy): Eukaryota > Metazoa > Chordata > Actinopteri > Atheriniformes > Atherinidae > Leptatherina > Leptatherina wallacei. The sequence continues at coordinate 21,474,850 of JAOXYM010000001.1, forward strand.
TGATGTATCATATCGCTGTGCTTCAGTGCAGTGTGAGAAATGATGAAGTAACATTCCCGTACAAACCTAACTTCACATTTCATGTTAGTGTCCTGCACCAAATTTAATAAATAAATAAATGAATGTCATTAAATATTGCAGCTTATTGAGAGGCTTTGAAATTAAACATCACATTATTGCTCAGTAGTAGAAACTATATACAAAATTTGCACATTAGCTTTTTGTTCAGCTTCCTCTTTTTTAGACTAATAAATATTACCGTAGCAACATGTTGATAGTGGATAATCTATTTCCAAAGTACTGAACAAAAATCTCAGGATGACCTTTGTAAAACTGTCCCAGAAGCCGTCTCTTCTCTTTGTTTGAGAGTTTAGGGTTCTCATGGACTGTCCGCAGCAATGACAGCAGCTCCTCTTTTGTAATTTTCTGTGCATTTCCAGAATAGACCTTTGCACTTACTCTTGTGCAGTATGTTGACCCTGCAATTAAAGACAAGATGGAGAAAGGTTTTCTGCAACAGAGTTTTTCAGTCACAGACAGCAGATAAACAACCAAATGTTTTGTATAAATGAACAGTTCTTTTCCAAAACATTATAAAAGCCAAATTAAAAAAAAGTTTATCATGCCATTTTGCTGTGTAGAGAGCCTTCTCACTGCTCTATTAACGTTTCATGCCAAATCCCTATATTTTTCTTTGTTTAAAATGGACTGGAAAATCCAGTTCCCCATACAAACCAATGTAAGGTCTAGGTATAAAATGTAATTTTCCCAAAAACGGTTAAAATGGATTTCTAGCGTTTTGGAAAAGAACTCTTGATAATACTCCACAAACCTGTCATTACACCTGGATCCTTCCCGTTTACAATGTTCATTATTACGTCACTAACCATCTTGTGCAATGAAACAGGAATCTGGTGGAAAGAAGAGCAAATTAAAACATGAACTTTCTATCGATCACAACTTCAAGCGCCAATACTTGCACAAATAATATCACAGTAGACCGAATAATCATGGTTGCTTAGTTTAGGGTTAAACTCACACTGCCAGACACATCTGATTCATGAGTCCACTTTATAAGTAATGCTGTCTACCTGTATTAACAGCATTGTTGTCAACCTAATGAGTTCAGTCTTATGCAGACATGTTGATTATCATGTCCTCCTACAACAGTGGACACACTCAGTCTTGGAGTACTCACTTTGAAGAGATCACAGTGGTTATCCATCATGAACAGAATCATCAAGTCCACCTTTCCTTTGGAGAGCCTTTTGCTGTAGACAATGGCACTTGAGAAGGACCTTTTAACGGCCATTCTGTTCTCGATCTAAGAGAAACATTCATGCTTAGGAGTCATCAAACACAAACACACTGAATCTCACATGTTTCACATAAGAACTGACCTCTTTGTGCAGTTTCACTTCCTGCGGTTTGGCTGCAATGGCCATGAATCTCAGCAGCCTACGAAGCTCCTCTTTGCTGTGAGAGTCCTGCAGCTTCAGGGTCAGCTGCAGCACCTCTAGAGCTTGCTCCAGTTTCCCATTCACTGAAGATAAACACAAAAGTTACTGATGGTAAATGTATGTTTTAGGAAAACAGCTCGTTCGATTAAAGAAAAATAACATGCCTGCTAGAATATGCAATAGTTTCCATCTTACCAAGTAGTTCTGAGATGCCAGAGTGGATATCAAAAACGTGGTTGCTGAGCAGAGGTGGCTGTTGTGTGCTTCCATAATGCTTCACCAACACCTGATAGAACAGCCTCTTACACTGGACCAGGTCGTCTGCACAACCAGCCAAACCTCGGCTGATCTCCACCACCAGTTCATCAGGCAGAAACTCAACACAGTCCACTGCCCCTGACATCCATTCATCAGCCCTGAGGGAGGGGGGAGTGAAAGGATTTCTTTTTATATATGCATGTTATTTTTGGCTTTTTGCCTTCTTTTGATCTGAGCAGTGGAGATACAAGCAGGAAATAAAGAGATGATTATAGGGGTCCAGATGGCCAGGAGTTAAACCGCAGATGTTGCAGTTTTGAGGAATGTCCCTTAATCTCCTTAGCTCCCCTTGAACAATGATTTTAAATACAGCCAACAAAGTTTAATGGTTTATAGACACTTAAAGGTTTTGAATGAACAAATACTTGTACTTTTCATCTATAAGCAATATTATGTAAAGCATCTTATTGTGATTATTAACGTAGGAAGAATACTGGGTGACACCATGTTGGTAAAGCTCTTGCATTAAAAACTGAGTTGAGTAAATGAATAAAAGTAAAATGAACTAAATGTGCATGGTAGATTTCCCTGCACATTTAATGCACAGCGCTTTTTAAACCAGGGGTGTCAAATAATTTTAGTTCAGGGGCAACATACAGCACGACTTGATCTCATGTAGGCAAGACCAGTAAAGTGACAGCATAATAACCTCTAAATAAAGAATTTTACAAATTTCCCCTTTGTTTGAGTTCAAATAAGTAAACACCATCAAGATGTTTACATTACATACACTATCCTTTTAGAAAACATATTATAAACAACCTGAAATTTCTTGAGAAAAATAAGTGCAGTTTCAACGACAGTTTGCCTCAGTTAGACATTTACATGATCTAGTTGATTTGTTTATTTACATATTTTATTTGTATTGATTTATTCATTATATTTTGGATTTTTATTTTACAGCTTTTAAAAGATATTTTTGAACATAAATATATATAAAACTGAAAGCACCCCACCAAGCCATAGGGTCAGTCATACGAATTTAAGTGATATAGAAATATGTAAAAGATATAACAACTAATCTCCCTGCCTTGGAAATATTTTGTATGTAAACACAAAAAATACAACCTCACATGGACAAATTGGGAATTACATTTCATGTCCTCAATGTCATTTTCAAATTCATCAAATTCATCCCACGGGCCATTTGGAACCTCTGGTGGGCTAGTTTGGGCCACTTGGCCATACGTTTGACTCCCCTGTCTTAAATTTACTGTTAAAAAAATGCACATTTAAATAACAAAATCCTTTCTAAAAGGATTGAGATGGTAAACGTTCTAGAGGACTTACTGTGCTTCACTGAAAGCCTTCAGAACCTCTCTGTCCAGGTAGCTGGATGTATACAGCAGGTCCGGGTCACTGTCCGTGCCATTCAGGGGTGACCGTGATGCACCCTCACCATCTAACAAGTTCTCCAACAGAGGGAGCTCTATGAGTTGCAGCAATCTGGACACAGCCTGTTGGTGCCACACTTCATACAAACCTGTGAAACCAAGGAGGAAACAATGGAAGAGATAGAGGCATGAAAATTGTCCAATAAAAACACGAAGTCTTTTTTTTCTATCAGCCTCCTGAGTCTCATCAGAAGGAATACAACTTACGCTCTTCTGAGAGACCAAGGTTGATCATCTGAGGGGTGACGGTTGAACTGAGGTTGAGGTTTCCCAACACATCTTCCAGTAATTTTTCTGTTTTTACGGGGGAGTGGCTGGAATAGCTCGGCACCTCTTGTCTGAAGAGGCACAAAATAAGAACAAAAATAGATTAAGGCCGAGAATTACCAAAGATACTAATTGCATCCTGTCAATTTCATATTTTGAAATAAACAAAGAAATAAAAATGTATTTTATAGCATCAATTTCAACATTTATTAAACATGGAAAGTTTGCTTTCCTAATTGTTGGCATTTTTACTGTGAAGGTCTGACAAATAATACAAGCCTTGTTTGAATGCATGGTTTCTCTTATCTCACATTAGAGGCACCAGGCCTGCTCTTAGGTGCAGACTGTGACTCTGACAATGACATCAGATCAAAGATATACATGATACACTCTGAGATAACACAATGAAGCAGGAGACTGTTGCTAGTCAGCTTCCTTTAACACAAATATGAGGAAAAGGAGAAATCTGCTCACCTACCTTTTAAACTAAGTATTTGTATGACCACCTTCATTAACTACATGTATATTTTAGAATTTAACAGTGAAACATTGTGCTGTTATTACATGGTAATAGTGTGTCAAAAAAAATCAATTGGTTGAAGTAGATTTTTCTGGGGCTTATTTCTAAGTTTTCCTGCTAAGCAATCAACAGAGACTCCAAAAAAAGATAATACATCGAGTTACCCATGAAACAAATGTTAATATTTTTTATTTAAAGTTTAGGAAACAAATTTGTGTACCATTGCTTTGTTTAAGTCACCATCTGTTTTCTTATGATTCATCCATCTTCATACACTTTAATTAGTTTGATCTCAGTTGTTTTAGTTTCCTGCCTCTCCTTTCTTAAGTATTACTATGCTCCATGTGCTTTCTTTCATATCTTGAATCCTTGTGTTTCTAATCAAAAATAAAACAGTTGCTAGTGGTTCTCTCATAGACCGCTTATCAAATGTACAACAAAAAAAAGGAAACTCAAATGTTTTGGAACCTCAGTTGTGGATTTCAATCTAGTTACCTGAGCAAATAAAGCACCCACTCCCTATTCTTCTTACCTTGGACTAAAGCCATTTTCATACATGCATGACAGCCCCAAAGTTTTCTAGCCATTTTCCAGGGGACATGCATATGCATGCAAGATAGACCACACTTTGTGCAACTTTTCCCACCTGTCCAAGGTGGACAGGTTAAACAGACCATTCTGATGAGTCATGTTTTCTGTTTCATGTTCTTTTTCCTGCTGGCTCCTACTGCTTTCTACTCATTCAATGATAGTGCAAGGTATTATCATTACAGTTAAGTATAGACCTATGTCCCCATTCCTAATGTTTAGAAAAAATTTAAATGAAAAAAAAAACAACAACAAAAAACTGTGTTTTATATCATGTCCACTCCATAGTTTTTCCAGTTGTATGAATACATCTCACAATGAAAATCCCCTGCAGAGTGCTGGCTATGAAAACAGACCAGGACCTGGACGTGATACTCTAGCCAGCAATACACAAACATCCAGAAATAGTTTGTAGACATTTTGTCTCATTTCATGTCACTTTTGGTTTATTTTGCATGAAAAAAGTTACATTTTAAAAAATGTAACTTTTTTCCTTTTTTTTACGCCCTTTGCGGTTGTTTCTGGGTCTTAGAAAAGGCACTCAGGATTTTGCGTCTCTGCTTGAATTTAACTGAGATCATTTTAGGTCATTATCTCTTTGTAGGTGTTTCAGTTGTTTGTTTGTGTCACATTTTCTTTGCATCTCTCTTTTTTATGTCTCATGAAAACTTTGTGCTTAATTTTGGTTGTTTTATGTCTTTTTTCTGACATAAGACTTGGAGCCGCCTGACTCCATGGGCCGGTGTGTGCTCTGTAGCTCCTTTCTGAACATGATCTTGGTATATTTGATCTGTTTTCTTACTTTAGTTATAATATTTGTGTTTTTCCCATTAAATTGTCTCAAACAGGTAAAAAAAAAGGGTAACTAAAAAAAATGAGAGCTGACCTGAAAATGAAACACAATTGGTATCAAGGCATAGCTACATGACTGTATGTCAGAAGTTTAATTTCACGTCTTTCTAGAGGCACCAAATCTAAAACCATACTGGATATGGCAACAGTAAAAAAGGAGTACAAAGTAAATTACAACTGGGATCAGGAGATGTGACAACATTAGTTCGTACCTTTCACATGATAGACTATAGCCGCTCTTGTTCCTGTTTACGTTCGGTGAGTCATAGCCACTCTCAATGGTAGTAGTAGAGTGGGAGTTGGTCAGTGATGATGATGAACTGGTTGAGGAACTCAAGAACCTGTACAAACTGCAACTACTGTCCTCGAAAGTGGCTTTCTTTTTTTCTTTCCCAAATACTTTAATGCCCACAGGCTCAAACACCCTTGAGTCCATGAGGGCCTGACATAGACGTACAGCCTTGTAGCGGGGCACTGCCTCGTCACGAAAGAAACGGTTGAGCGTGATGTGTGTCAACACCACATCCACAGCCTCTGAACCCAGGAAGCATTCATGGTAGGACTTCAGGTTGTGGCGCCGGCGCTTCACCTCCACATGAGTCTGGAGGTTAGAAATGATGCTAGTCCAGATATAGGTGGCCCGGAAAGGTGTCCCAGCCATGCCTTATTCTAATGGAAAGAAAAGAGGGTGGAAAGGGAAAGAAAAATCAGAGATGTGAGTGTGATGAACTTTAAAATTAACCATGAAAGCATGATGAAATAAGCTGTCTGAAGGCCTTAGAAGTTATGTAAATACACCTTTATCATCAATTAACCCTTCAAAGTTCGCACTAAGAAAAAAACAAGAGAAACATGTGTTCATGCATTTTTTTCTTTTCCTTCGGATGATGATAATAAGAATCAATGTTTTTTTGTTTTTTTTTAATGGTTTGGAAGACAGTTAATAATATAGTAAAAATAGTGAAATGGTCAAAAATTGAAACAGTAACAGGATAACAAACACTCACTTTTGGCATTACACGCCCAAACCAAGTGATACAATTGGCTCAGGCAAGGTCATTCCCACAAATCTTTAATAAAATCCATTACAGCTACTGAAGAAATTGCTCTAAAAAATGTCAGAGCAAGCTGTTAAAATTCAAAGGAGAGTCTCTTTCTTCCGTGTTTACCCAACACACACACTTCCTGTCAGAATCAGAATATGGGATAAAGTTACGGGATGTGGGTGTCCTAAATCCATGAGGGATAAGTACCTAAACCCAAATATCAATTTTACTCGTTAGTGAGTATATGTACAGCAAAAAAATTAAATACATGATTCGGATTAAAAACTTTAAAAACAAAGTCAGAATACGTGCCTCATATTTATACCATATTATAGTAATGTTACTACCCTTTCTGTTACACTCAATCAGAAATGCACCGGGAAATGGAAACAATAAACACATTGTGAGCATTCTCTTACTCTCTGATTTCTCCCGGATGCATTACTATAAGCACACGTTCACAAATCTGCAGATGATCAAACGCAGACATGTTCAACATCCAATCATGCAATTCGTCAGTATGTGTCCTCTGTACCTCTCTGTTTGATTTTTCTTAGCCAATAGAAAAGGACTTGTGTCATCCACCACAAGCCAGACCGGTGAAAAAAAGCAGAGCTGGTCATAGTGAGATGTTAGTGTGGCTTTCGTCTCACAACAGGAAGCATTTAAAGCCTGTTGAGCAAATGTTAGTAAGATCTGAGAGCCTCATTGATGCCAGAGGCCATAAATCAGGATTTGACAGCAGCAGCCAGACTCCATGTTTTTATAAAGCAACATGACAAATGTGATTACTGACCCATCTGTAAAACCTGAAGACAAAAGCACCCAGGAACAGTGCAGCAGTAAACAGCTGTTTCCCCCTCTGTCTCATTTCAGAGTTCGAGGAGGAGAGCGATCATGGTGATCTGTTGATTAATTAGATAAATCTACGTCAAACTGCGTCACCCACAGGGGAAGAAACTGTCCTGAGATGTGGATTTGCATGTTAGGAAAGAACAACTGGGGGTGCAGCAGCTGTTCAAGGAAGAACATTTTGCAACAGTTTGCATGCATAATAGGAATTGTGGGAAATATAACAGGCTGACCATGCAATAAATAAAAGACACAAGTTACAACATCATAACATAACCTCACTATAAAATGCAGAATATTTAAGAATGAATATAATTTGTAAACAGGATCATCAATTGAAGAAGAGCTGCATTATCTAATGAAATCTTTGATTTAGAGTTAATACAAGACCATATGGAGAATCCCATCAGGGGTCTTTGGATTACGAGCCACACCATTTAATCCGGATTTGATCAATATCCATTAATGCTGTTAAAAGGGGGGCGGGGTGGGTCAGTCGGGGGTCAAAATAATCCTGGGAACTGGTCTGTGAACTGCCATTTCTGGTTGCTTGCACCGGGCTGAGACTAAGCCCAGTTTGCATAGCTAAGGCCAGCTTTCTTCCATGTTGTGACTTTGTTCCTCTTCGTTAAAAAACGAAGAAAATCCTGGCAGATAAAGACTGAGGGGTGCTGAAAGAGGGGACTGGCCTGCATTTCAGCCAAGGACAAAGGCACACACTGTGTTTGCACACACCATTGGAGGTAAATAATCACAGAGGGCGCAATGCACTCAACACATGGGAACGATCCTCTTGTGACACACACGTACACACACACATACTCAACTCTCTAAACCTCAGCTGTGGTTACTGACACTGTAGAAGTAGGTTAAAAAGCACAAAGATTTGGCATCGAGAAAGCAAATGAGTCCAGGTGATGGAAACACAGTAGGCTATGGCACCATCATCAGACCAGTGACAACAGGTTGTTAATAGCCTTTGGCAGAATTCTTCATTTTTCCAACAAGCTAAGACCAGTGAGATTAACTGATCCAGCTTCAGGGCACAACATAAACCTCGGTGGGCTATTGGCCCATATGAATTTGAATCCTCATGGCGCCCAATATATGCAGAACAGAATGACCCTGTTGTGCCAGTGTTTTGACACAAACATGCTGCACAAACAACTGCTGAGACAGCACCGAGAAAATGTCAAACAGGCCAGTTCTGAAAACTTAATTGGGTTGTTCTTATAAATGCTGATAATTTATCTATAAATGATCATGTAATTGATTTATAATTAATACTTCTTATACATATAATTTCACTTTGGGGTTATTAAAGTACTTTTCATTCATTTCATTAACACGAATAAGATTAATTATAATAAACATGCCAAAGGGCAGATTTTGCCTCATACAGCCTCAATTCTATAACTATATATCACCAACTCACGTGCATTGAGCTATCCATTTTTTCTATACATGCTTCCAATTCAAGCTCGCGAATGTGCGTAAAGGAATGATGGTAATTAGAATGTCTTAAAACAATCGCTTACAAAACCACAGCTAAGTAGAGAATTAAATAGCCAAACTCTTACAAAACGAGTTTCAGTGTTAGAAGAAACAAACAACACAGCACCATCGGTTATATGAGCTAAAATTGCTTTTACCTGGTGTTCGGTGCGTAAAACTCTCCTCCAGTGTTTGTGATGACAGCCATCCACACCATGTCCTCGCTCTTCTATTCAAAACGTGACGCACTCAACTGCAGTCAACCTCGAAACCGTCCCCTCCCACTCCTTCTATGCATTATTCATGCCCCCCCCCTCAAACGTGTTAATGAGCCTCTCACTGTTTCCTCCAAGTTTAACAAAAGGCACATTAACATGCGTATTTCTTCATTTTATCGGCTCTTTCTGAGCTAAAAGTGTAGGTGAGGGGGACATAGTTGTCTCACACACACAAACTACGGAGTTGTTGTTTTTTTGTACCAGGTGACACAAATCAGTTTCTTTCATTGTAAGTACTGTAGGTGTTTATTAGTGATGTCTACCAAAGGCAGTTTCCTTAACGCTCCTAAATATCACAATTATTTTTCTTTTCTTTTAGATGACATGAAGTTAAACTTTAGTTTAAACTTTAGTTTAAAGAAAAATCGCTCAAATTCAGCTTTCACTCAACCTTTCTCTCAGTAGGCTAAGTCACACCCTTCAAGCCTACACTAGAGAAAAACTGGTCTGATAAGATCAACCACAGCATCCCAAAGAAGGGGCAGTGTGACATAATGTGATTTAACTGATAAAACCTTGATGAAAATGAGGATGTTTTGGGGGGGAAATTACCTTTGTACTTAATTCGAAACACCTCACAGGTGGCTGCGCCTCAGGTGTCAAAGCTGGCCACCTTGTTTGTAGGCAGTATGTCACAGTATGTGACACGCACACCCCCAGAGTAAACACTTTATTTGCAGCTTAGCAGGGACAGATGTCACAAACTGAGGCACTAACTTGGTGCCTACTTTCTGGAGGTGTAATCTGACAATGGAAAAGCAGTAATATGACACTGTAAAGCCAATGCTGGTCACTCGCTGAAAGGGAGACCAAAAGGCAGACTCCTATTATCACGAGACACAAGTTCGGTGTAAAGGCTGAATGTGTAACTGGGGAAAACCGGTTTTCTCACGATTCCTATACACCTTTGCTGCAGAAGAAAAAACAATCTTCTGTTAGCCTATGTTAATTTGTGCGGAAAGGAATCTGAAACCATAATGATGGATTACAAACCACTTGAATCGGGAAGAAATAAGAACGGATGGCAATTAGTTTTAATTCCCCAACAAAGCAAGGAAAGAAATGTCTTCCTGTTCAGCTGCTTTTGAGCAAGGCTTCTCTTTGTCAGAACTTTAAAGGGCCAGTCCACTCATTCTACACACGACACTATTCTTATTTATTTTTGGAAATATACATTAGCTGCAGTGTTTTAAAGTTGGACTTACACCTGGAAGTGAAAACTACACCTGTTTTCTCTTTTGATTAAATATATATCTTGTAACTCAATTTATACTGTCTTGATGCCACCACCCGTGTTTGGTATTCTAACAGTTAAAGAACATTAAGCAGCCAGCAGCTTAAGGGTTAAGCTGCTGCCCTTATAGCACAAAATCGTACAGTTCAAGACAGTAAAACGTCCTTAATTAGCCTATATTGTGTTAATCAGAGGGTTAATCTGGAGCTACCTAAAACAATAATTTCCCAACACATTTGACATTTTCACCAAAATTAAGAATATATAAAACATAATTGGCCACCGGACTCTTGCGGGGGTCATCTTGCATTGTTTAAGTGTCAACACAGGAGGAGATAGGTTCAGCTTTTTCTGCTGCTTTAAATTGATGTAAAGTGATTATATACACATGCAACAGAGAAAATATAAGCCAGTCTGAATGAGAAACCTCTGCATGAGGGTGAAACTGGTTTTACAACTCTTCAAATGAATGTGCCACAATCTGATGTTCTGGTATTTTGTAAACTTGCCACCAAGCCTCCTTCTGTGTTTCAAGAGGAAAACAGAAGATGAGACTGAGAAAGAGTCAACCAGAAATTCAAGCCTACAAGGTCAGATAAATATTTACTCTCCTGTTGCTCTCCATGTTCCCGGAAAGCCTTGCATATTTCCTTTTCTTTTTCTTTAATGCTTATTGGTCATGCAGTGTTAGTCAGGTGTTTAGAGTCAAGTTGATGACAAATATCCTGAGGAATTTTTTTCCAGAAGGTGGCATTCAAAATGAGAATGTACAGATTGTAGAGGTTGACCTATGTGAAAATAATTACACTTAGAAGCAAGAAATGCTTAGCAGGTACTGGTTTCATATTTGATAATGTGCTGTATTTTATCAGCTAATCTTACAGGTTTGTAAATTAAATTGACGATAACCTTTATTTAACCAGGTGAGTCAATTACGAACTTATTCTCATTTGCAATGGCGACCTGGACAAATTAAACTATGGCTCCTGAATGAATATAGTAGAGCTAAAATTACTATAGAAATAGGATGTTACTTCCTCTCCAGTGCCAAATTAGATCCAAATCTTTCCCCCAAACTGTTGCATGAACAGCAAGTGTGTTGCTGCATGACTCATGGAGTACAAAACTACATCATCATTTACTTTATGTCCTTGGTAGAACATAAAGTTCCACCAGGGGACATTTTAAAAACCAATAAACTGTTAGCGATTTGCAGTCTTATGCAACGCACGACCGTCCAGTTTCTGTGCCCTTCTCACATTCTCAAGCAGCCTCAAGGGTACTTGCAGTCCGTCTCCCACATATGGAACAATGCAGGGCATTAAAATTCATATGCTTTTCATCTGGAGAGCAGACGCTCAGTATCTGTCCCTGCCAGTTGTGCCCCTGCTGGAATCCCAAACACCCGTCTGACGGGACTGTCTCCACCCCCGATCCTCTCCAACTCTAAAGGACAGAGGACAGTGGCTTTCCTCACAGTGCTGTTGCTGCATCACAGAGACACTTTTGTTTTTTGGAGATCGCTGGTCTTTTTCTTTTTTTCATTGTGGCTCCACAATCATATTTTATTCAACAGCTCCAAGACCCTTTCAGACGACAGTCAGCCACCCTGTTGCAGTCGAATAGTTGGGTCATGAGAGTGTTGTGGGCGAGCATCACTGATTTTTTATTCGGCATGCTGTGTGCCACTGAAGGATGTGAGCCAATATTAACCTCACACTCTCAGCAAGCAGGTGAAGTTTAACTTTAACTGACCTCCTCTGGTCTGTGTTACGAGACTCAACCCTGAATTTCCAGTTCCAGGTGATCTCTTTTCTACATTAAATAAGTAATGTGTATGTTTTTTGGTTTATTCCTGCTGATTATTGCACAATAAATTTTTTTACTGCTGTGAGGACAAAAGGAGTTCAATTGTGAGCCTTCATTAATGCAATCTGATCTTGTATTATCATTTCAGGCCCATTTTCCATCCTATGAACAATTTGGATATCTGTATGTGCCCTCACTGACATGGCCAAAAAATCAATGGTGTGAGTCCTCAAAAGCAAATATTGCTTATTTCCTAAAACTCATGCATCTGGAAGATTATCCACTCAGTCATAACGTACAAAACACACCAAAATAAATGTCTAATACATGTGCCATTTTATTTACAAACTGCATCTTTAAAGAAAATCATCTTTGATGTCACAAAACTCGTTACTGACCCACAAAGAGTCAATTGCGGAGGACCATGAAAAGACAATGAAAAAATGTCTTAGAAAGTGTAATGAACATAGTATAACAATATTTACTTCTGTGAAAAATATAAATTTGTCATAAAATGTGGGCTATTCATGTAAAACAATATAGAGACAACTTTCATTTATTTCATTTTACCCTAAAATAGTTCACGGTAATGATTTCTGTCTGACTAGAATAAAAAACAGCACTGGAAAATGCATCTTAGGAGCAAAGGGGTGCTCACAAATTATACCACAACACAGATCTAGTTTGCAGTCACTCCTTTTTTTTTTTTTAGAAGAGTTGCTGCAGTTCCCACATTCCTTTTCTTTTATACAAAATGTACAATACATATATTTAAATTGGCACTCCATAACAAAACGGATGTTTTACAAACAGTATGCAACTAAAGTTATATATATATATATAACATATAGATTTTTTTATTTTACAATAAATCAAATCTGTTTATGAGCCTACTTAAATGACTAACGGCTTGTTAAAATGGCAAACAATCAGATTTCTGCATTTTTATTTGCTCTACATCCTATGCTGATTGCTTTCTATCTAGTGCATACTCAAGGTTTATGTTGCGACATTAATGGCGAGAAAAGGATAATAAAAAAGTCAATATAAATCTATGAAAAGGCCCATAAAAATGGCCTTTTAAAACTACAAAAACCTACAAAAAAATAGGAGAGATAATATATGAAAGTCTTCCAAAAATGCTCCCCAAAACAAAATCATTGTCCTCTTTTGATCAAGTTATTCCTTTCTGCTTAAATGCAGTGATGAAGAGGCTCTTTTACTCCCAACATCTCAGTGGCTGGAAGGAAAGATCAACTCTGTGTCGGCTGCCATTTTGATTTACAGATGTCCTCTCATCTTCAAGCACCAAACTTTTGATGTTTTTGTTTCTCCGTTTTAAAACAAATGTGCCAAGGCTGAATCATCTGCAGACCTGCTGCACTTGACTGATCAGCTCTCCAAAGCGATCGAACATCCCCTCTACCCAAGCGCCGTTCTGCAGACACTTCTGTACAGTCTCCTCTTGACCCAGGTCCCCTGCCTGCACCCGCAGAGATGCAATCTGCACAAGCACAACCCCAAGATATTAGAAAGCTCCATACAGAAAAGTTTCATCAGAGTAATTTGCATTTGAAGTTATCGATAAAATATTACAAACATATTCACAAGGTCCTACCTCATCTTTACACATGAGGTACGTGTGGTATTTATAATGTTGCAAAGAGTGGTACAAAGAAAACCACTGAGTTTTCTGCTGGTCCACGGTATACTCCTGGAAGAAGGGAAAAAAACAAGGTCAATTACTTTCGCCTCCAAGACATCTGATACTTTTTCTTCCTTGCGATATTGAGCATGGAAACAGAAAGGGGAATAGTGGCTTCAGTACAGAACTGAGATATGGGGAAGAGCAAATGGCAACACTGCGCCCTCTCCTGGACAAATAACCACAGCAAAATGACTCTCGCTAAACATGGATCTGATCAGAGCCCTTTTTGCTCATGAAGATTCCTGAGTGAAATGCAGAGTATTTAAGTGGCAGTCGTTATTATGAGTTGTTCAAATTGTGTAAGTAACAAAGAAAACAGCATCAGTGTGTCTTTAATCATTTCAATAAGCACAGAAAAAAACTTCATAAAGGATGTTTTCCCTTTATGAAAGAAAGGAGAAAATTTGAGGCTGGATTCTCTGTGGCATGGTTTTGTTTTCCGATGTTGTTAAGGATGATTTACACCATTTTTTCTTTAACTCAAGATGTTTCCCAACAACCTCAAAGTAAAGAGCTCAAGCAAAGACAAAAAAGGGGACATTTTCCTGATTAACTGACCATACCTGTGGTCTTGTCTCACCTGAGGCACTTTGCTAGGCATCTTGCAGGGCTTCATAGTCTTCTTGTTGTAGGCCTTTCCACTAAGACGAACTTTAAAGGCTGGAGTCTCCCCATCTTTCTTCAGTTCAGTCACCACTGAAATCTCTGGGAAGCTGTCTAGAGCTGTCTGAAAAACACAAAATAGTTAGGTTCACCATTATTTTCATCTTTGCTATAAAAGTAAATCTAAAGGGAGTTTCTGTAAAACTATTATTTTTATATTAGTCCCACAGTACAGGTAAGTACATTTTCATCTTCACCTTTAAGACCTGCCCTATGTGCAGTTTGTGAAGCAGGCGTTTCCTGTTGTCAGTGATCATAGCGTCTACTCTCTTCATATGTGGCAGCAGCAGCTCATCTGAAACAAGACATATGAACGAGTAATAAGATGGATCCTAAACTGTTAAGCCAACAATCACAATAATAACTTTCAATACTCAAAAGGTGGATTGTTCACCATTGGCTCTCTCAAGTGCCGTCAAGACATCTTCATCTAAGGCCATGCTGATGAGCAGCTCCACGAAGCTCCTGAATGTCTCCTTCATGGTCCGCGTGTTGAGAAGCCGTGAAGAACAAGGAGGGTTTAACTCTGAGAGTGTGTATCAGGAGTGAGAGAATGAAGAGCTTAAAATCAAAGCCATAAAACTTGTTTTCAAACCAGCCTTCATGAAAAAAAGTTACAAGGACTCTTTACCATCATCTTCGCCACCTTCTTCTGCGGATGATCCTGATGCAGTGGGGGAAAACTCCTCCTTCCACTTGCGCCTCTTCTTGGGTGGAGGCTCTGCCCTTGACTTTGCTTGTTTGGGCCGGGGCTTGTGGCTCTGAAAAACTGCAGAAGGTGAAGCTGTCAAGCCCAGCAACGTTTTCACCTGAACACCCCTGTGAGGCAGAACAAGGGCAGTTAAAACACAAAAGAGCCATTTCAACAACAACAACAACAACAACAACAAGAAACGCCATATAAAACTCCATCAGCCAGCGTTTCACATGTACCTTAGGGAGTTCATCGGCTTGCAGCGTGGCTTCCGACTACAAACTCTCACGTACTCCCTTTTGTTAACCGTGTCCAAGAACTTAACATATACTCTCTGGTACATGGTCTTGGCATCACCAAAATATCCAAGGTACTACATACACAAAGAAAACAATGTTATTCTTTGCAGAAAAAACTAAACAAATCTAATTTGAATGGTCAAAACTTTATATATGCAACAACATGTTTAACTTACACTGTTTGTGGCAGAGAAGACTCTCTTTCTGTCTCTCAGTTCAGGCACAAATTTCTGCAGCAAAGCCTTCTGGACTTTCCAGATCGCTGGAGGTTCACTTCCAGCTCTCATTGTCACCTGGACACATCAGGGAGACACAGCATAGAGCATGATTTAATACGTGTTGGCACTTGTCAAGAAAAAAATTAAGTTTAAATTATAAGCATGAGGAAGACTCATGAGGGTATATTTTCCACATTTTTTAACCGGATACAGATGAGAGCAACAATGTTAGATTTTAGTCACATTTATCACTGTCAGTCACAGATGCTTCATTAATGCACGCAAACTACACCACAACGAACCTCTGGCACGACACATTCAGCATTTATAACGAGCATCCTCATGTCCGAATCCGAATCAGAATGTACTTTAAGTATCCCAGACTGGGAAATTTCAATGCTACAGCAGAAATACACACATGCAAAAATATATGTACATGTACTGTACATATATTCAAAATATACACATAATTATAAATAATAGACAAAAGAATAAAAGATCAAATTGAGAATAAATAAAATAATAATAATATATACAGCTTTCTCCACAATGAACAATTAAGCTAAGTAACTAAAAACCAGTTCATTATTGAGATTGTGAACTTGGCTCTAAATCATGAACAGAACATGTGAGCTGGTTCTTTTCTAGGTTAAACCAGCTCTTGTGAGAAATGTGAACTTTCACAACATCAACTCATCACCAAAATCCAAGTTAATGAAGAGGGTATTTTTTTACCCTTCAACTTACCTTCAAGGTATCGATATCCTCATTCCTGACAACAAACTCATCCCTCTCGCGATACATTCCTTCTCCCCCGCTGTCAGACAACTCTTCATCAGTCAACCCCTCCATGGCCACGCTCACCAACCGTACAGCCAGCTCGCCCAAAGGAATCTCTCTATAATCATCTTTGGTCACAAACGTCGTCCCTCCAGGGACTGTTTTTGCTGGTGGTGCAGGAGTGGCTGCCTGTGGCAAGCAGGCCTGTGTGACAGTGTGTGACATGGTGGGAACTTGGTCTGGCTTTATGATTGAACCTTGGATTTGGTTGTCTGGAGAAGGGTTGAAAATGTATCAAAAACTTGAAGAAAAAAACCATTTAAAGAAACATAAAAATGACTTCACATTATGCAGTTTGTCTTAGTATGTATCAAGTATGAGAGAGGAAAACCAAACAAAGGGCAAATATTGTTTCACAGTGTTCAGAACAAAGAGCAACGTAACAGCAAAAAAAAAAAATAACTAACAGGTTTACGTGGATTAAACAAAGTCAAGCTTTCACTTCAAGATAAGAAATAATCCAAATAATTAATACAAAACAATAACAACAACAATCTCCTTATTTGCTGTTGGTTATGTGAAAAGTGGCTACAAGTCTAAACCTTTCTCCAGAAATGAAAATGGTATATAATACAACACAGCATCCTGCACAATCTCTTCACTATCAACTGGATTCCTTTGCATCACCCAGCAATGCATGAGGTGGCGAATGCCTCCCATATCCCACCTGTTGTTTGAGCAGATAGTTTGCAGTGAAATCAGAAAGATTCACATATAAATAAAGTTAGTGTAAAACTACTCATGCTAAGACAATGTGACTGTAGGCTGCTCTGATAGCAAACATATCCTGATCAGCTCAGTTACAATGTTATTACCTGTTGTTGTCTTCTGATCCGTAGATTCATCCAGTGCAGACAGTGCTGAGCTGATGCTGTTCCTCAGAGCTTGGTTCTTCCCAGTGTTCTCCTCTTCATCTGAGCTGAAGGTTGGCAGCGTCTCCAAGTTCTTTTGCAGATCTTCATCCAGACGTTTTTGCTGAGAGCTCATTCCTGGACTCTCCTGGGGAAGCAAAGGCCCGGGCTGAGTCGGAACTTTGGGAGGCAGAGCGGGCAAGGTGCTCAGCTTAGATGAGGTGGAGGGTTTTCTCGGGCGACTAATTGTTCGTGTAGGACTTTGAGAGTACTGCTGTTTGGGGCCAGATTTAATGAAGTCAAGGAAGGAGCCAATAAAGCCTGTTTTGACTTCTGGCTGTTTCTCTTCCACTTCGCGAATCTTCTGCCTGATTCTCTCTTGTTGTGGACAACCATCGTATGTAGTTTGTGAGGCAGACGGTGAGCTGGCATCACTACTCCTGGAGTTTTGCCGCTTTGTTTGCACACTGCGCTTGACTGGTCTTGCTAGTCCCCCATCATCCTCAGGAACTCCTAGTTTGGTTAAAGACTTGGAGCGAGCTTTCTTTTTGGGAGAGTCTTCACCACCTGGATATTCCATGAGCCCGTCTTCTGCAACAGTATTCCCTTTGACTCTGTTCTGGACACCTGAGGAATCAAACACCTGCCCAGCGGAGTGATAGCCATTTTCTGAGCCCCTTCCATCTCCATTTGTGTCCAGCTCAGAAGTACTGTTGTGGTGAACAGACTGACCCTGACAGTCTCTAGCCATCTGAGCTCCATTTAGTGTCATGCTGATGGTGTGACAGTTAGTGTTGGTCATAACTGGATGTTGTGCTGAGGAGAAACTTGGTGACATGTGTCGTAAATCCACAGTCTGGAGATGTCCTTTGGAATCAACAGGATTCGCCATCCCTGCCATTTCAGCCTCAGCAGAGGACGCAGCTTTAGCAAAGTCTTGCGGTGTCACGCCACAAGCTGCCACGGTGGCAGCCAGGATGTCGTCAACATTTGACAAAATATTTCTCTCATCTGCCAGTAGCATCGAGTCTGGGAAAATAATGGAGTTCAGAGCAAAGTGGTTCTTGGCTTCATTTGGCTGTTGATTTGCTGCCTGACTGTAGTGGTGTTTAGAGGAAGAGGAGCATTCTGAACTCGGCTCAGACACAGCTGGGCCCTGCTGACTCTGGGTTTCAGTGACACTGGAACCTAGCAGGTGATGATCCATCTGGAGGTACTGGACATGAACTGGGCCCATTCCATGGGCAGGTTGGACACCTTGCACGGATACTAACTTTGAAGCGTTCTGACCGGAGTGAACAAGGGGCTGCTGGACCAGAATCATTTGGTTGGGCTCAAGGAGAACCTGAGAGCTGGGGACTGTGATGAACTGAGTGTGGGCTGCTGAGGTCTGACTTTGGGACTGAGTAAGGGTCTGGTGGTTTTGTTGATGTGGCTCATGAGATCTGAGTTGATGAGAGTGCTGCTCTGAACACAGGGGTACATGAGAGGGAACAATAATAGAGTTTGTAGTTCTTGTATTGGTAGATTCAGCAGCATTGGTACTGCTTGAATGAATCTGTTGCTGGTTCCCAGAACCCATGTGTTCATCTTTTACCTGGGCTATATTTCTATGACTTACACCCATGAGTTGTTCATCAGAATGCGAATTGCTTCGAATAACACTTTGCATTTTGTGATCATCCATTTTTGACATAACATAGATGACATTATTATGAGAGGTCATGCTGTTATCAGCTGCAGAGACCATGGATGCCTGCTGGAGAGCCTCTATGACCTGAAGAGGAAGCTCTTCAAGTTTCTGTTTGCCATATGTCAGCTTTATGTCCTGCACTGAGGACCTGACATTATTCTGTAAGGCTTGAGGAGTTGAAGAGTAGGTAGGCAATGGTACAGACAAAACATTGTGGGGCTGTGTCTGCTGCTGCGACAGTGTGTTATGTGCTTTACCTCCCACTGAGTCCTCTATATGGGTGTAATTCACTGTGGAGCTTGATGTGGGAAGACTTTGTACACATGTGGGTGGGTAAGAGGAGTTTAGAGATTGCCCTGAGGCGTAGCTTTGAGATTGAGTTGCAGAAGCTTGCGTTTGTGACTGAGATGTAAAAGTTAGGGTTAAGGCACCCTGAGAGTGGGATGTTGGGTAGCTCTCAGAGAGATTTCCTCGGCACAAGCTCTGGACCTGCGCTCCATATTGGATCTCTTGCTCTTGGCTCAGCCCCGGGGTGGATGAGTAAACAAGAGTTTGGCTGACAGATGCCACGTTGTCAGAGTGGCTTGGGAGGGAAGGAAGAGTTGTGTAGAGAGAAGAGAGTTTGTCTGAGGTGGAATGTGAGGTCTGAGACTGTGAGAGCGATGTAATATAGGTTCGTGGCAGACTGTTGGACATCGGGATGGATAGCTGGACTGCCTGCTGATTAGAGATTACAGAGTTCTGCTTATGAGCAGAGGTGGAATAATGCTCAGGAGACTCTTTTGTCAGGTTCTGAGAGTGAATCTCTTCATCCCCAGCAGAGTGTGGAGCAAGCTTGGAAGCAAAGTCTTTAGCTTTCAGCAACGAAGTGGATGAATAAACTTGTGTTACACAGTCCGTTTTGGGTTGTGGGGAACTGTTAACCCCTTGGGTGGAGTCTGTTCTTGTGGAGGGACTGCAGGACACTGGGGTGTGACGGGATGGGTCCTGCTGGTAGGATACACCTGCGTCGCTGCCAGAGCCAAAGTACCCCTGTAAGGAGTGCTCCGAATTGGGCAACTGCTCTGAAGCCATGTGGCTACTTGAAGGCCTTTGGTGGTGTTTAATAACACTACATTCACGCTGAAGAGCTCTTTCAATAGAGCCAGAAAAAATTGTAGCCCCATAGGGCTGCGGGGCAGCATGAGGGGCAGGCAGAGCAGAGGGAAGAAGGCTGAACTGTGGTTGCAGGAGGTGTGGGGCTGACTCTTGGGCTGAGCGATAAGTGGAGGACTGCACAGGCAAGGCTGAGCCCAGAGATGGGGCAGAGAGGTGATTGAAGGCCAGGGCAGTGGGAAGCACAGCTTGGCTGGATTTGAGATGAAGCAGAGGATCATGGTGAGAAAACAGGCCATTGGTGGATGTGCTGAAGGCAGGATCCTGGAGAGCCAGGGAAGAGTTGGTAGCATAACTCCTGGAAGGGTAGGCACCAGTGTGCTGATAGGATGGCAGAGCAGCAGGAGAGGGGAAAGTGGCTGTGGAAGGCAGGGCACCAGTCAAATACAGCTCAGTGGTGGACGTACTGGAGCCTGCAAGAAAAGATCAAATGGTATAAAAAGACAATTTTACATTAAAAAGGATACAAATTAAGATGCAGCTTATGATAAAACATGAAGAATAACATGCCAAAATCATTTGTTCATAACACAGGTATAACTTGATTTGTTCTCACCAGTGGGCCAAGATGGAGGTCTAAAAGGAGGAAGCAATGAGGCACTAACAGGACCAGCCTGAAGACTTCTTGACTCCATGGCTGACAGGAAGCTCATGATTGAAGTCACTGGAGTATTACTGCTTGACTCAAGCGTTCCTGACAGTCAAAATAGGAAAGGAAAGATGATCAGAGAGCACCTTGGCATTCAAAACCAAAAATATTTGCACAAGTAGATGCCACAACAAGGGTCTTTCATTCAGCTAAACTGGTCCCTTTAAATACATTTCAAAGCAACCATAACTCACCTGCTGCAGCAGGATTGTGTGTTGTAGTGTAGCTGGGAAGCTGGTGTGCTGAAGAGTAGCTTTGCTGCTGGAGGAGCTCGCCATCAAGGTGTGCTGCACCATAACTGGGACTGCGTACACAAACAAACAAACTATTTTCATATGAGCGCTAATCTTCAGCAGCAACAGTAAGCCACCCAGCTAAGGATGACAAAATACAGTGGACTCAGACATCCAATCAATTGAAAATATAATTTTACTAATCCAAACCCTGTTAGAGTGACCGGGTTCTTGGTCACCTCAACAGACCAGTGCTTTTCTGGATGGCTGATTATTCCAATAACTTTATTCTCATTTTGAGATGTAATAATTATAGAACAAGTATGGAATAAGATTCCTGATAAACATCAAAAGCTTAAACAAAGATTAGCATGAATGCACTACTCT
>JAOXYM010000001.1:21520842-21557963 GCA_028567055.1 Leptatherina wallacei
TTCTTTCTTTCTTTCTTTCTTTCTTTCTTTCTTTCTTTCTTTCTTTCTTTCTTTCTTTCTTTCTTTCTTTCTTCCTTTCTTTCTTTCTTTCTTTCTTTCTTTCTTTCTTTCTTTCTTTCTTTCTCGTTAAGAATTGTACAATTTGTGCAAACAAATGGGAAGAACAATCGCGAAATGAGAAAAAGATATGGGTTAAAATTATAATTAAATTTGGGAATGTTTCAGGAAAAAGGTCTTTGTAAGTATTTATTTATGTTTTTTTTTTGTTTTTGTCCTTCATTGACAGACTTGAAATAACAGAAATAGAAAGAATTCTACTCTACACCGAAGGACTGAAACCTGGAACGTAATCCAGCACATTTTTGTTTGTGAATATAGAATTTCTATATAAAAAAGTACAGTTGAATACATATTGAAATTTGAAATATCAGATTACATCTTTAAGAGCTTGCAGAGATACACTGTTTTCTATTGAGAAATGTAACTTAAGGTCTGCCCAGTCTGTTTGAGACCTCCCATTTAAAAGAAAATATGAGATTGTTTCAGTCTGCTGTTTACAAAATGTAGTCTACATATTTCAGTTTCAGTAAATCTTGCAATATAAATCTTGATGGCGTATATTTTATGAAGAATTCTGAGATGTATCTCTCTGTATATAGTACTTGAAAGTTAAAGGAAAAAGGTTTTTTTCTAGTTAATATTTTCAACAAGATGATCTCCAGATAAATTATGCTTTTGAAGTGATCCTTTTAGTTTTCTGAAGGACTCAGATGTGTTTGTGGTGAGGCTATATTTGGGGTAATTTATTTCAACTCTGTCAAGAGTCAGAGGAGGTTGTGTAGGGATGTTATTTGCATAACAAAAACTATTCTTAACAAGTTGGAGTAATTCCTTAGAGACTGCCTGCATGTCTATGGTTAAATTCTTGTCAACAATTCTTCACAGAAATACACATTGCCTGAATCATTAGAGTTGAAACACATGGGGTATACCTAAACGAAACCAAGTACAAAGTACGTGTGATTTATGCAGAATTGATTGCAGTTTTTTTTTTAAAGAGATTTTTACAGGGAGAAATTGTGAACAAAAGCCAGTGTACAGTTGAGAAGAGTCTGTTAATGGAACTTTGAAAGCTTAATTGATAGTTTGCTTGGCAATAAATTGCAAGATAAAAGAAAAGAAAGCAAGTTGCCCAACCTAGTTAAGGATGCGATTTGGAATAATGAGTGAAACAGATTCTGGGTTACTAAGACATCTTTTTTGTTAATTGTTTCTGAAAATGTTAACTGTATCTGTAAAATCCAAGACTTCAAGCCCCCCCTCCTCCACCTTGCAGTAAGTAAGCACTGTTTTCTTGAGCTTAACAAAAATAGCTCTAAAGCTAAAATCTTGTAAGGTGAAAAAGAAGAATGAATGTTCAACTGTGTGGGTGGGGGATTATATTCAAAGTTTACGAGGAAAATTGAGTCAGTGATACAGAGCAGATTAGAGAGAAAGTGCACCAAATACTTTTTCACTGTTGATGAAGTTGATGACTATTTGCAGAGTCTCCTTCAGTACGCAAAAGATGAGTAAATTTACTCCCATCATAAACTCAGGTTCACATTCAGCATTTTTTTATTGACTGTATGCCTTTATCTCTACCCACTTCCAAGCTATAGCCTTTTGAATTCTAAATATCAACATTTTACATTCTTTGAAAAACTCTGGTGCCTGAAGGGTTAAATTGCAGTTACTGTCTATTTTTCATAAAGGCAGCATGAGTTTCTACAATCTTTGTCAGTTTCAAGAATAAAATAAATAATGCCTTGATTGTTTGTAAGAATAATTTTTACCATTGTTTGACATTTATGCATTAAAGTTGGTTCTTGGATGATATCCCAGAAGTGCAGATAAGATTGGGCAGAAAGTTAATTAAAACCAGAGAGATTTCCCTTTTCCATTCATACCTGTTCTTTGGAAAGAGTGCCAAATTTATAACAGCTAAGGATTTAGTCATAAAAGCAAAAACTGTCCAGCTCGACATCTCATAAAAGCAACTTCATCGAGCCTCAGAGTACATTTCATCTGATTGTGTCTAGCAAATATTTTATTCAAATCTTCCCAAGACACAATTTTTGTAAGTAGAGTAGATGGTTCAGTTTATTCATAGGGTCATTATCTACACTATTGTCAAACAAATAATGATTCTTAATAGCATCCATATATATACAGTCCTATGGCTGTGGTGGGGGCCCTGGCCTGCCCTGATCTTGGCGATTCCCATGGTGATGCCCTCTGTGGTCAATGGTGGGGCGGCTCCTGGTGTGGGCGGGTCCCTAAGGTTTTGGTTCCTCACAGAAGTGTCAAGCCATTTGTCTTTTAGCTCAAATTATATTCTAAATAATTGTTTCAGTTAAAGAGACAGAAACTAGGCAGATTTTTAATTTTTAACACATGAAGCCCCCCCCCCCCTCTTTGCATAAAATTAAAAATTAAAAATCTGCCTAGTTTCTGCCTCTTTAACTGAAACGATTATTTAAAGATATAATTTGAGCTAAAAGACAAATGGCTTGACACCATCGAGCACTCCAGAATTTGATTTCTGTGTCAATAGAAAGTGTTTTGCTGTTGTAAAATAAGGTTGGCATCAGAATTTTAACATAACAGAGAAAGAGCTTTCCTTATATGAATATCCCTAATACTCCTGATATTCAATGACAAAAAGTTGAAAGAGGAAATTTTGAAATCTTGAACTGAAAAAGGAAAGGATAAAGGCTAAATGATAAATCAAACTTACCAAGAAAAATGAAAGAAAGAGTTACTCTCGTGAATTTGGGAGATAATTTAAAATTTTTAAGAGGTGATGATCAGCAGTCTCAGATCACCAAAACATTAACAGCATTAAAACATGTTCAAATTGGGAGCAATATGAAAAAAATAAAATGGAAATTTTGAAAGGCATTAGAAATAATTATTTGATTACTCAAACATAAATTAAAGCAAAGTAAAGTTATTTATATGTATAGTGGAATATCATAAGATTAATGAAAACTCCTCATTTTCTAAGGGTCAGCTGCCTGTGAGAATTAACAGAATTGCAGGGAGCAGCAGTTATGACTGTATTTGAATTATGTGTTGAAATGAATAAAATGAAATAAAATAAATGTAGTGAAATTAAATGAAAAATACTGTCAATGTGTTTTTGTCAATGAATATGTTCCTACCCTCACCGATGGTCACTAGCTCTGGGTAGTGACCAAAAGAACGGGATCGCGACAGGAGCCAGATGAGGTGGCTCGGGCATCTGGTCAGGATGCCTCCTGGACGCCTCCCTGGGGAAGTATTCCGGGCATATCCCACCGGGAAGAGACCTCGGGGTAGATCCAGGACACGCTAGAGGGATTATATCTCTCAGCTGGCCTGGGAACGCCTCAGGATCCCTCTGGATGAGCTGGCCAATGTGGCCGGGGAGAGGGAAGTCTGGGCTTCCCTGCTCAGGCTGCTGCCCCTGCGACCCGACCCCGGATGAGTGGAAGAAGATAGATGGATTGATGGAATATGTTGTCAGGCGATTTACCATTTTACAATCAAAGAAGGCAAGACTGACTTGGAGGTAAGCCCTCTTCTATTTTCTCTTGCCTTTTTGCCTAATGGCTAAACTTTCTCCCATAATGCCTTCTCCTTTAAAGTTAAAAGCTTGTTGTGAATGCAATTTGATTTTTTGGTCTTCCTCCACACCAAGTCTCTGATACATTTTAATGCAAACAGGATGATGCTAGATCCACACAAGTTGTCTGGTCTTTGTTGTCCGATGAGGTGCACTATGTTGACACCTGTGTTCAGTGTCTTGGATGTCAGGAGCCCCCTTTCCCCGGATGTGGATGGCTTTGCATTTCATGTCTTCTCTGTCTTCCTCCCATATGTTGTGAATCTTGAGTGACCATCTTCTGCTGTATAGCTGACATTCAACAATGTTCACTTTGATTGTTTTATCTTCAGCTTTTAGGTTGGTGGTCTTGTTTTTCATCTGTACCATAACTTGCTTCTGCTAGTCCATTTCTAAAATGAGTTGCTGCACAGTTGATTAAAGCTTCTCCACCTGTTCACAAGTTGTTTCAGCTATTTTCTTCCTACCTGAATTTTTCTGGAAAGTTGTGTTTTTTGCCAGTTCCTGGATAGCCTCTAGGATTTTTGTGTTACTGCTGCTGAGGCCTTCTTCAATGGTGGTTTCAGCAGGGTGTCTGGGAGAGTACCACAAGCATATCTGCCTGGATCTCTAGGTCAGCTTCAAACCGGTTCTTTTTCTCTTTGAATTTAATGTAAAAACATACAAATGAGACAGGACACTACATGGCATATGGACAAATAAGGTAAATGAGTACAAATAATACACTGTCCAGATGTGTTTGGAAACTACCATTTATTCTACATTGCTTCAGTTAATGCATTTCTTCAGATGCCGGACAACCTCCTCAACTGTATTAGTCACTTCAACTTGCCCCTGCTTTCATTCTTTTTTATCTAAGTGTTAGTGTCCTCTTTGGAGGATTAACCGTTTATGTCTTGAATTAGGGTTACTGAGGTGATCCTCTAAGGGGGTTATCTGATTGAGCTGCAGTCCATCTATGTGGACCACCATGGAAGTCCTGACCCAAAGCTTTCTAACATGGAGATACTGTCAGTGTCAGAGGGCACCTCTCCTCCACCAAATCCCCACTGACTTGTGGATGCATGTAAAGGGCCATGTACCAAAATGGGATCCTGTGTATTGTTACTTTGGTATGTCACTTTGTGATTGAGGTGAGCAGGGCAAGTGAAGCAAGAGGTCATCTTAAAACTATGGAGTCGGGTTACTAATGTTGGAGTGTTGAACAGCCTGTGTCACAGGGTGAGGATACTGTGGTGTTTTTTGAGTGTTTTATTTTTCTTAAAAAAATAAAATCTCATCGCTACGCTGCTTACAGTTCTGCTAAGGTAATACGTGGAATTTGGGGCTTCAGAGACTGTGGAGACACATCATGTCATGTCATAATTCCTTGAAAGTCTGCTTGTCATGTATTTCTGTAAGCAGTTACAGAAAGGGAACTTAACTTTTTTGCATCTTTTTCATCAGGATGCACACTGCTTCTGAACAGTTTGTTAAGGGGAAATAGCTGATGGAGTGTTTCATCATAGGCTTCATTTCATGCGTCATTCTGTTGGGAAGTCAAGCGCCTGGTACGAAATCCCACCCTCACTCTTTCGCTGCCCTTGTATGCTGTCATTGCAAAGAATTTATAGCCATTTATCCACAAGTGTGGTTGTGTAACTGAGGCTCTTGTTATCTGATTAACAACTGTTGTCAAGTGACCTGGTGTATTTCAAATCCAGAATATGAGTTTTGTGGGCTTTGAAGGTCCAGGTGCAAGTAAGACATTGTTTTTTGTCTTCTATAAAAGGCCTTTAAAAAGCCACAAAGCATTATTATGCTTATTAGGAATCAAATTAGTTTATATAATTCTAAATTAAACATGGCAAAGTTGTATTCAAAAGATATATACAGGTATATGCATATAGGCTAAATAAACAAAACTTCTCATTTTGCTCAAGTAGTTGCACTGATTTTTTTTTTTTTTTTTTTTTTTTTTTACCTTTAAACGTGTTTTTATTAACATTTAAACATCAACATGTCACACATTACATTACATATTTTCCATATACAGTCACATATTGTACTCGCATATTTTTCTTAAGTTGCACTGATTTTTGATGGGGTGTTATTTTTGTGTGCGCGTGTATGTGGGCAGAATTATTTTTAATTATGCATGCTGCTTTTTAAAGTTCTTTTCCCACAAGTTAACTTTTGGTTGTCAAACAATAACACCGTCTTCAAAGGAATATTTCATATTATCTTAACTTAGCTAGGAAACAATGTTTTATGCCAAATTCCAGTTCTTCTATGATCAAGTTTTTTCTTTGTCCTATTGCAATAGATTGTTATAACTTTCCATACAATGCATTTTCTTTTATGTGTAAATGCTGCAATACCAGTTTTATTTGTTACATTATCTGAAACCTATCAAAACAATTGAAAAGCTGCTGTTTTCAAAATAACTAAAAATAATTTGATTAATTCAAACAAAATTTGAAAAAAAAACTCCACTTTTTGTTGTTTATGTATTATAACCTGCTTTCTCAATGCTTATGTTATAGCTTTTCACAAAATAGGTGTCTTTTTTTAAGTACATGAGTAGGTTTGAGGTCAGTTAATCTGTACTGACCTCATGTCTGTTTGTTTGATAGGAATGCTCTTCCTAAAGTACTGGCAAATTGCCCAATCAGCCTCCTCAAAGATAGATGACTGTGTGTTAATAGCTGGTTGAGCCCAGGTGTCGGCTCTCTCCCTGTCAGCTGGCCAAGTGGTGAGTATTCATGTAAACCAGTCTCATGGTCATCATCCAACATGGCTCCCTATCCTTCCACCGACTAATTGTCTGGTTCCCACAGTTCTGTCTGCCTTCACAATCTCTGAAAAATCCCCTTGCTCGAGCTCATCTATCAGCCACTGACCTTGTCAGGGTGCATCGCATGAGTAACTTCCCTATTTCCCTGGGTGGAGCAAATTGCTTGTTAATTACTTATACGTTCACCCATCCTCCCCCAAACTGTATACACAAATATAATTAACAAATAAACAAATAAGGCCAGCGGCGGTGAGTCCACAGTGGTCCAAGGCATGCATAATCCCACTGGTCCCTTCTGATGGACTTTTATTGTCCACAGCTGCAGAGATAAATCAGTTCTTAAATGCATCTGGGTTTTTATTTCAATTTTCATGATTTGATATCAATTGAGAAGGTCAAAATGTCAAAATATGTTCTTGGAGTTTTAGGGAATTGTCTTGCATTGCCATAGGCTTTGGGAATTTGTTTTGATACTGCATGTTTTGCTTAATTGACAATTTATAGACCACTCTCCATATTATAAGTGAGCTTTGTTTTTCTGCCCCCTACTGGCCTAATATTAAGTTTTGCAGCTTTAATAAATCTAAACTAATTCCATGTGTTTAGTGAAGGAAAAAAAAAAGTTCTATAGGTTGCGGTAGCAGGGTATGTGAGTTTATGTTTGCACATAATTTGTCAAACTGAACGCCTGTTGACTATCCTGATAGCTGCTCAGTCCCTGTGATCACCAATTCCAGTCGATGATCAATCACACAGGGCAGCTTCAGTCAGACCTTTGACTCAGGGAATTAACAGAATATTACCTCTGTTCATTCAAAAATGATTTTATTGTCCCTTGATCTATCAGCTGGACATTTATCCAGATGTGCGGTAAGAGGCATCCACGGTGAAGCTCTCTGATCAGAAAAATAAGGCTGCCATGTTAAATACTAATGTTATTTGTCCATATCAGTAAGTGACCAGCTTCATCTCTCACCAAAGACTGCAGTTATCAATCAGTGTGAGTTTGTGGTTTTGAGCTATCTGAGGGCTCACTCTTCCTGACATGGTGAAATGCTCCATTTCAGTCCAATGACAGCAGCAAAAATAAAAGTCAGTCTTCCAGGAATTCTTTAGCTCCTGCCCATGGATAAATCCAATCACTGCAGTGGGACTGGGCCTCGGTATGTGATGGAGTGGTCTTTTGTCATCAGAGAGTGTTTATATTACACACACTCACAGGCCAGTGGGGGCAATAAGAGTTTGAAAGGCATGACCAAACAAAGAATCAAATTAGTTCCAAGTGGGGATAAAACGTACAATGTTTGGCTTGAAGTGATAGATGCTATCCCAGATATGCTAATTAGGGACATGTTAAATTTGAGATCCTTTAACTTTGAGATTCTGTTTAGAGTGTTTCATTTGTGCTGATAAATATAATGGTGAAGGCAGAGAACAGTAAACCATCAAAACTTTCTCAATGATGACTTAAATGGCTCAGAAAATTGACACATTTCCAAATGAATTACTTCTGACTATTTCTAATTAGGATGCAGGAATGTTGCAGGATAACTATTTTGCGAACAAGTAAATCTACAGTGCTTTAAACATTGAATCTCATATGTATTGTTGTGGGATTGAGAAAGTTGCAGTAAAATGGCATTCCCCTAAGTTTAAGTGTCAGATGTTACAATCCTATTCTGTGCTGACTATGGTCATTTTTAGTTTTCCTATCACACTGCACCTACTTTTGAGTCATCCCATAAACTTTTGCTTGACTAGGGTTAGAATATGGCTCAAGGGTATGACAACAGACAGTAACCACTAGAGATATCTGAAATGTTTTCTGATGACTGCTTACGCCCCAGCCACAGCTGCTTGGGTGTGACTGCATGGAAAAGGCTGTGGTTTACTGTAAAGGACTGATAAACCCTGGCCTTGATCCTGACACAAAGGCACCTGAGGTTGATAAACAAATTCAACTTACCACAAATGCATAAAATGTGTTTCAGTCGTTTAAAAAAGCACATATTCTAAAGAAGTTCTTCAGAAAATGGAGAGTTTGAGTCTAAAAGGCTATTTTCAGGCATCACAGTGTGTCATCTTATTCCAGCAAGGGCTTTAGTTTTTTCTAATGACATTGTATCAAGGACCTTGCTCATACATTCCCAGCGATTCACTATTCATCAATGATATAGTCATCTGAGTCACAACTTCTGAAAATGTATGAGCATCTGATACCCCTGATTTAGATGTTGGAAATCATTAAATTTTATGTAAGTTTTCATAAATATTGCTATTGTGTCTTTGGTTTAGAAAATGTCCATATCACCATTATCCTTTAACACAAAAGACTAGCAGAAAAACATCCAAGTATGTAAACAGAAGGCTTTTAGTCTTTTTTAATGGATAATTTAATGAATAACTATAGTATTTATGGTCAAATAAACTACAGAATGTCTCAACATTTCTGGATCCTTTGGGCTCTGCAGACACCTCACCTTATTGATATTACTGAACATAGACAGGTTTGGTTCCTATGATGTTCTGGGTAGCCCTAAAAACCCATTTCAGAGCCTGTCAGTCTTCGACATCTCAGGCCTATTGTAATACTTCTAGTTAGGGTGCTCTTTAATGCTCTGGTACAAGTTACTAAAACTTGGCCCTGGCATTTAGTCTTTTTAGGGCTCCTTATAACATTTAACATGATGAGTTAAAGTTTAGTAAAATCCCAATTTTTAAAAAAGCTTGGAGGCTGTGTGAAGTGTAAATAAAAACAGTATAGTTATTTGCAAATTACATAAACCTCACTAAAGAACAGCAAAATACACTCTATCAAATATTGAAAGTGAGACTTCTCCATCTTGAATTTGATGGTAGAACATCTCAAATCAGTCGGGACAGAGTCCGTTTTATGACAAGCAGCTCTTTCAACATCATCTGTGTAATCACCTGGGAACTGAGGAAACCAGTTTCTGGACCTTTTTTGGAGAGGAATGTCATCCCAGTCTAGTCTGATATAGGATTCCAATTGCTCAATAGTCCTGTGTCTTCTTTGTCTTCCTTTATTTCTTATGGGGCAACAATTGTTTTCAGTTGCTGTAAAGTCTGGACTGCAGGCAGGCCAGTTCAGCACTGGGACCGTTCTACTATGAAACCATGCTGTTGCAGCAGGAGCAGTATGTGATTTAGCAGCTTGAATTACACATGGCCTAAAAAAGACATAATCTGGATGGAAGTATTTGTTGTTCTAAAGCCTGTATAAATCAGTAAAGTCATAAATGATTTACTTTGGAGGATGTGGCACACATTATACCCCCCCCCAAAAAAAAAAAAGAATCTGGTCACATCAGATCCTGTTAAGGATCAGTGACCTGTCCAGGGGGAATCTTGCCTCTTGCCTGAATGCAACTGGGATAGGCTCCAGCCTCCCATGACCTAAATAAGATTATGTGGGTATAGAAAATTGATGGATGGATTTTAGCATGTAATTTTAAAGGTAATTTTTATTTGCTGTGTTAATGCACGTTAAGTTTTCCACAAGTCATTTCAATAAGGTTTGTCCTCATATTAATCCGAACCTTACATTTTATTTAGATGAATGCAGCCATGATATAGACAAGCAAATCAGTAATGGATTCTGGGGAAAAAAATATGATACATTTTTGATGCAGACATTGTGTTGGTGCCAAAAACATTTTGGGTATTTTTTTTCTTTAAGAATTTCAAAATGCAATAGTTTTTTCATATACTCTGTTTACAGATATCCATGAGCATCTACTGACATAAATTAATACAGAAATAATGGATATTGTGGGTTTGGCGATGGAGGCTAGAGGATAAAAACAAGACGAAGTGGACTGTGGTTGTGTGAAACATCACAGGACCAGTGTTGAGCCTGACACATAAGCCACGGACTGATCGTTCTCTTACAGATCTTTGTGCTCTGTTTCTTATCTCTTTCTGATATGCCACACTTTGAAGAGTGCTGAGTTGATATGGGATTATTAAAAACTGGCAACTGCTATTTTCTCTCTGGATCCTTATCCCAAGAGGAGTGTGTTGTTTAAAGTAGTTTGTTTTTTGAAGAGTTTGTTTTATGTTTAAATTAGCAACACCCAATGATGACCAACATATTAATCTCACAAAAAGACAGAAGAATATAGTTTTGCCTGTGTTAAATTTTCAATTATATCTGTGTCCAAAAGTCTACAGACAAATTAGGGAAATTATTAAATGTTGCACCACATTGCTGTTAGGTTTGTTATCATCTTGTTTCCATGCCCATTTTGGAGAAGTGAAGGAAAAGGCTTTTTTTTATACTCCTGTCAGCACATCCAAATACCACATGTTACTCTCTGGTCTCTTGCAGACTGTTTTGACAATCAGGTCACAGCCGTTTTAATACTGATTATCAATCTGTTTAGAAATGTAAATAAAAATCACGTCACTTCAAATCAGCAATTTCATGACTTAAAAAAAAGAAACTGATATACAGTGTATCTTCAGATGCAGTAGCATGAATACAGATGTTTATTGAAATAGGGAAAAAAATAAAATGACTTATTTCTCATGTGTCCTGCCAGGTCACATATCTGTGTAGTTTATTATGAATTTTCCACAGAAAACCTTCTCAAATTCCCCTTATTCATTGTGCTGCAGAAAGCTCAGACTTGTGTATTTCTTGTTAAGGGTCAGAGGCAGTATTGACCATTTCCTTTTTTCTGCAAAGTGATGTTGTTTTAAACCCTGAGTTAACCAGAGATTGATCTAAAGAATGGGTGTATTTGGGGGCTGCCATTCGTCATAGGCCTTGAAGGGGTTGTTTTCTCCCAGCCCTGTCACCTTTGATGAATCCCTGCTAAAGACTCCTCTGTGGAAGGCACGGCCAGCATTTGCCTTGGCTCAGAGGCGCTGCATTTCCTTTTTTTCTCCCTCTCCCTCCTTTTGGCAAGATACTTTTAACTGTGCCACAACCTTTTGTCCATGAAGTACATTAGTTTAGTTTGTGTTTGTTTGTAATGGGTGGACCACAGAGGATTTTTAGAGTTGTTTTGAGAGAAATTCATTTTTCTCTTAACTATTTTCAAGTCAGCTACGTGGACATCCTGTGAATGTCAGGGTGTTCCTCAGGGATAAGACTGCCTTTGCACTTGTTAATTTCCAGGAATAGAATCAGTCAGACTGCACTTAATTGTCTCTTTAGTTAAAAAACCTCCCAGAAGGATCTGTGTGTAACTTTTTGGGGAGTTTGTAAGGTTATGACCACTGTAATGGATGCCATCAAAACCGCTCAGTAAATCCCTTCAGCTTTACAAAACTCTCCAATAACACAACACATATTAAGTGTGTTTTGAAGAATTTGTGATTGTAATTCAGCAATAGTGACAGTCAACAATGATCTGTGTCAAGCCACCTCAGCAGTTTGCCAACTGATTTCATCACTACAGTGACTTCCCTTGCCGTGTCCATTCTTTTCTTGTTCATTGCCTGCTTCAAGTGCCCCTCCCCCTACACACCACTTCAGTTGATTCAGGGGTCAGCAATGTTCACTGAAATCCTAAACCATATTCCAGATGGTGATGACAGACACTGGTTAACACTCTTCATTATTTCAACACCATCCCCAGCCTTATATGTCATATTTGTAGCGCAATTTTTATAGCAGTTGGACATTTGTCCATAAAGTTATTAAATGTCAAGACCAATCCAAGCCCATCCAAGAAAAGTTGAGAAAATAATTTGAAATGACAAAGAACATGAGACTTTTGTTCCTGTTGAATTATGTTTGTTTTTACTCAGGTCCACTGGAATAAAGGATTGAACATTAAGAATTAAGAACAGATTGCTCACATACTGTCCTGCTCAACAATACTATCAGCAGCCCTGAAATGTGAGCAAAGAGGAATATCTTCAGACATGAATTAGCCTGCATGTGTATCTAATGACGGTAGGATGCAAGAGATGCCCTTTAATAATACACTTTAATGAAAATATTTCAGTAAAATGAATGGACAACAACTTAAAAAGAAATAAAAGTTTTAATGCTGGTAGATATGAATATAAGAATATATAAATATATTTCAAAATGTAGCAGGACATAGTTATTTGCACCCTTCACTAATATTCATGAACCAGCAACCTAGAACCTTCTTTGCCTCGACTGCGAACCAGCCCGCTTTCACACCAATTTAACTGGAAGCAAAGTGGGAGGACTTTATTCCATGAAAGTAAATACAATCAGCTTGGAAATTTGGCCCTGAGAATTGAAGGTTAAGTCATCAGGCTTGTTAGGATGTTAACATGAAATTTAATGAGTTGCTAGGCAACACACCAATATTCAAGTTTTTTCCAAAATGAATGATTCCAGTGTTTGATCGAGCCAAGTTAGCTTATTTGAACTTTATTTGCGACCCATGGTCTGTACTCAACCCTCTGGCTTCATTTATGGAAGACCCAGGCATGGAAAGCAGTTCCGTCAGCTTCTTCTTCGGTTGTAGTTGCTATGGTGGTTGAATTCTATGCCTGGTTTGGTGGTCAATGACCCATCATGCTATCCAGCATATTGAAAGATGAACATCATGTTCACTTTTCTTTTTTTTTCTTCCTAAACTTAATTGAAACATAGCATGTAATACAAGACTTGTGTGATGATTGATGATATCACGATTCACAAAGAAGAACCACTATGTTTTGGCCCCAGTTGAAAACTGAATTTTCAGGTTCTGAACCAACTCTTACTCTGAACACACCAGCCAGTTTAAAATTAAGTTCAGGAACTGGCACTGGCATGGAGCTCTGCCAGTATGAAACAGCT
This sequence comes from Leptatherina wallacei, assembly GCA_028567055.1. Lineage (NCBI taxonomy): Eukaryota > Metazoa > Chordata > Actinopteri > Atheriniformes > Atherinidae > Leptatherina > Leptatherina wallacei. Next base: position 21,534,064 of record JAOXYM010000001.1, read on the forward strand.
ATGTGTGGTAAAGCCAGCACTCCGGTTTGGTCCAGGTGAGAGGATGATTTTTCCACAATCTGCCCCAACCTTTATAGTGCACAAACTGCACATAGTTTCATTTTAGTGCCATAACTTGGAGGCATCTTCACATTTCTTTAGCTGTGAAACTTTATGAATGGTTTGAAATGGAATTTCAAGAGCTTTGCTGTTGCCTTGCATGCTTGGTAAGTTTAACTGAAGGATTCCTGATGATGTCAAAGATTACTCTTTGTGTTTCACCACTGTTTATGCAAACGACTACACGTTGGTCACTTTAGGTCATGTGAATACCCAAGATTATCTACAGAATAATCCAATGTAGCCTGTGTACATGTACATGAGTGAATGTTAAGAAGTGGACATGGTTGCTGTGATGTTAACCAGTGGTTTGTGTTTCCAAAAAGACACAGTTCCAAAGAAGTGAATCTAGTTAATGATACCATTCTGACATATTGAGAAAAAAAATCAAATCAGAATTTCATTAGAAATGCAGAAAGTTTTTAAAAAGGAGTCTATTGGAAGTTGAGATTTTTTTTGGAGCCAAATCTTCAGTGGCATTGCACTTTAAAGTATGTCTCATTTTTTTCACATCTCAGATCCAGAAGCTATGACAAAATTCTATATATCTATCTATGGGAGGGCCAAATCTGTTCGCAGCACCAATTTAATTGCAATTGTATACAGCATGAATTAATGTTTATATATCTTATTTCGTTATATGAATACATTTGTGCTGTTACTGTTCAATTTGTATATTATATCAAACATGTTTATGTAGATTTATTTTACTTATTTTCTTTTATTTATTTATCTATTCTTTCATTTCATTTGTCTTGTCCAGCATTATAGCAAGCAGAATGATGCTGTGTTGTGGCAAGCAAATACAACCAGTGTTTGCGTGAGGAGCTTTATGTGTATAAAGCCCCGCTTGATAATCTGAATTATCTTTTTTTTTTTTTTTTCTTCATTCAACATTTATTTTGAATAATTAATTGCTACTGAATTTAGATAATATTGCTGGACCTGACCAGAGGGGACAGTAAAAGGATGGAAAGAAAACAGAAAAGAAATGGAGAATAGACAGAAAAAAAGAGGAGACAAGAGGAGATACACTAGATAGAAAACAATGTAACCCAACCACAGACTCTTGACAACCTGCTACACCTGTACAGAAAAGAGTAAAAAAAAGAGTACTCCCAGCTTACAGAACTCGGCGGCATGTGTTCTGAAGAGGACCAGGGGACGGGAACACATTGCACCAGTTTTAATATTGCTGCATTGGCTCCCCGTGCGTTTCATGATTGTTTTTAAGGTTCTTTTAGTCATTTATAAATGCCTTAATGGTCTTGGGCCTTCTTATCTATCTGACCTGCTTTTAGACTACAAGCCCTCGTGGCTCCGGAGGTCCTCTGTTACCAGCCTTTTGATTATACCTAAAGTGAGAACCAAACCATACAGCGAGGTCTCGTCCCATTATTATGGTCCTTGTCTATGGAACAGCCTACCGGAAGGCCTCAGAGACTGTACATATTTTTAAAAAGAGGCTCAAGACCCACCTTTTTAGCTTAGCTTTTAATTGAATATTAATTAATTAATTAATTTATTCTATTTTATCTGTTTAGTTATTATTTTATATCTTTGCTCTTATCTTATTTTATGTACTTTTTATGTATTTACATATCATTTATGTTGAATTTTCTTGTTCTTATTATGGTCTTTAGCCTTATTTCTTACTCATTTATTCTATATTATGTTTTATTTTCTATCTTTTTAACTTTTTGGCTCCAGTGTTTTCTTCATGGGGATCCTCTACGTCAGGAGCTATGCCTGTTTTGTCTGTGGGGTCATTGCTGCGGGGATCGTCCTGGTCGGGGTGGTTGGCAGGGTTCTGCATTGCAGTCCTATGGCTGTGGAGTGGTGAAAAGAGAGCATGATGAGGTGTGTGTGTTATTTTTTGATGTTTTATACTAAATATTTTCTTTTTATTACTGTTATTATTATATTGTTAATATACACAGAGAAATATATTTTGTTTTTATGATGTGAAGCACTTTGTGATGCACCTGTATGAAAAGTGCTATACAAATAAAGTTTGATTTGATTTGATGTATACGCCCAGGAGACGGCAGAGGGAGGCCCAAACAGGCTCCCCGTAGCCAGGAGGCACAGGCCCCGGCGGACCAAGATCGTCAGCTGCCGACTCTGCAGGGCTCCAGCCAAGCAGGGCAGACAGAGCACAGGGCCAAGGGCTCCAAGAGCCCAAAAGCCCCACCACCTCCATAGTCAGAGGGCTCGCACAATGCCCAGGAAGACTAGGCCCTCCCAGACGACCACCCGGCGGAGGCCAGTCTCCACCCCAATGCACCAGGGCCTCACCTTCCCCTCCGCCCACCTAATTATGGTACCCCCCTCCATCCCTCCCACCCACATACAGCCACCCCCTCCTTCCTCCGCCCACCCAGCCACATACACCCAACCCCTCCTCACACCCACCCATCCACTTACCTCCATCCCTCCACTATAAACCCTCACTCACAGCCTCCCCTGCACCATCCCAGTCAAAATTCCCCCCTTCAACCCACCTCCCCCGCCATCACCCCTCCAGTCTCTCACCATTCACTCACAGCCAGATTCGCACACTCACTCTCACACACCCACATCTCTCCCTCCTACCATGCCCTGTGTGAGACAACCCCTGGAGGAAAGAGGACAAATTTCGAATCGGGCCCCCACCAATCCACCCAACCCCGCACCATATCTCACTGTGAGGTAGCAGACTTGACACTCACCAGGGCCAGCAACCCCACCTCAGCACAGCCAGCTGAGATGCTGAGCCTATAAGGCAATCCCCTCCCTTCGCTCGAACCCCGCCTGATGGCACCCAGGAAACATGGGGTGCCCCTTGACCCACTCCCTTGGATCCCAGGCTGCAAGTAAATACCAGGGCTTCAACGAACCCACCGCTGCCGCGGCAGCACTCATGGGCCAGCCCAGACCCCTCAGTAAAATATTTTACTTATTTTAGACGACATCATTAATTATCACCACACATTTCAGGGGGTGAAATAATCCAGAAAATATCGGTAGACTGTAAAGGAAAGTGTAAAGTGCACTGTTAAGTTGAAAGAATAAGACAAAAGCAGTTGCGAGCAAATGCAAAAAATATTTAAAAGCCATTAACTTAAATCCATGTTCCCTAATATGATTAATAATGTTTAAAATAACATTGAAAAACCATATATGAAGTATTAAAGTTTCAGGATTACAGTGGACACATCCTAGGTTGTAACTGAATGTTACAAAAAATTCATTTCCAGATATTATCTGGAAATGAAGGATGCTATTTTTGTTCTAGAAAAGAACATTTGTTTGTAACATAATATTATCTTTCAAACTTGTTAAAATACAAACCGAGGAAGTGGAGTGTTGATCTTACAAATATAATGTTAAAAGATACACAGCAGCTGTCCTGATTTTATAAGCATATTGAAGTTGCTGCATTCCTATGAAGTTTCACTTTGTGCTGAGCTCTAGTTAAGGTCAAAACCCATGTGTGGTACACACACACACACACACACACACACACACATACACTCCTCCTCTACTGATAAATAATTATCCTTTTGTGTGATGTGGCTGTGTTCCAAGGCTGTGCACTTTATGTGAGCTACTTTTAGCAAAGCAGTCCTAAGTGGGAAATGAGAGAGCAAATTATTTGTTCATTCCAACATTTTCACATTTTAAGTCACAATTGTCATCTAATTTGTATAATAAAGCCAGCTGTTTGTTGAGCATCAACTGGGGGGAAAATCCTCAGAATAACTAGGGGAAAAAAAAAAGACTCGCACAAATGCTTCACTAGTAAACAATACAACAGATTTCTTTTGTAGCTTCTGACTGATTGTCCACTTTTATCTTTTTTTTCTTCTAGATTGTTACTTTATCCAGTTAGTAACTTATTTTAAAAAATATGTTTCAGAAAGTCCTGCGATAGACTGGTGACCATCAAGGGTGTACGCCGCCTCTCGCCTGCTAATTGTTAGGATAGGGTCTAGCTTCTCCACGACCCTGAATTGGAATAAGTGTTATAGGAAATGGATGGATGGATGTTTCAGAAACAAGATAAGTCAGAGGAGTCTGAAAATGACATCTGATGATAAACACCTGATAGAGGGGCTCAGGTCAAAAGTGTAACGATAACCCATGTTTTAAGGGTTTTAAGTTTAAAGGGTTTTGTTTAGTTTGATGTACATGTTTAATTTTCATTCAGCAGTAGGTTCACATTTCATGACTTTTCTCTATGCACTTGGAATTGTGCTGAAACATTTCATGACTAAATTATGTGTGAAAACATAGACAACAAGGTTAAATGGAATAAAACTGCTCTTTATACTGTGTTATGCCATCCCTTATTAACAAACTTACTCGCACACACTTATTTGCTTAAGAAGAGCAACACTTCAACCCAAACAAACAATGTAGAACAACTCCCTCTAATGCAACTGTGACATTAGTCAGAATCACGCAGACGTGCAGCCAGCGCAGGCCATTGCAAAGCAAGAGTCATCCTCTTTTCAGCCTGTCTCGCTCCTCCCCCTGCTCTGAGTTATGCAGTATTTCAGCCTTCTGGAGAATAAGGGAAGCCAGACATTATATGGACAGAGCAACCAGGCAGAGTTAACTTCACAGACTCTTCAAATTTTCTGCGGGTACCCCCGGAGCTTGACATTTGGCATCCAGATTTTGGTCATTCGTTAATTTCATTGTTCTCTCCATCACATAAAGCAGGGAAGATGGCTCCTATAGTGTAATGTGAGCATTCATGTTTGTTTTTGCTGGAGAGTTGGCTCCATGCTACTTGTTTCCTCAGATAGTGTGCTTTCATCTTTTTTTCTTAACCATCTTAGGAGTTTATTACTGCCTGACATTTTAATTTCCCAGCTGTGTGTTCTACTGGAGTACAATAATTTTTTGTTTGGACTGTCTTAAAGTGCATTCACTAATGCTGACTGAGCCGTGTGGACTCATGTCAGTGGGGTCAGATGTTCGCGATCTGACCCTCTTGCCATCGGCAGCTCCTGTGCCACCCTTACCAGGAGCTGGTGGTGACTGTGGGATGTCTGTTGGTGGTGGCCAGTGGACCCAACTACTGGACCTCCATCCTGGCTCTCCCTATGGCTCCCTGAACTCTCACCACTCCCTCATCAAGCAGGAGCCAGGCTGGGGAACCGCTGACCCAATAGAGGACCCTCACTGTGGACTCGGGGCCTTCACTGTGCATTTCTCTGGCCAGTTTACAGGATCAGGTCCCTGTCGGGCTGGTGCCTTTGGAGAGCCAACTGCAAGTCAAACAAGGATGTTTCCCAATGGAGCCTACCTGCATGGCTGTGTGGACAGCCCCCCTGCCCCCAGGAACCAGGGTAAGAATGTATTACCAGTCCCACCTCTGTCCTTTCTCATTAGCATTATGCTGGAGTAGTGAAACGTGAAAAGCAGTTATCATTACTCATCAATTGAAACATCTATTTCAAGCCAACATTCCTACACGTCCTGCTGAACATTTTCTTGTTGAAGCTCCATGTTGTCAATATTGTTGCGTCTGAGCAGGATGTTACTTGCTGAGCTAGGTCATTCTGAATTACAACAAGTGTCACAGCATCTATTCCTGGTTTCACTTAACACTGTATTGTAGTCATATGACAAGAAAATTACACATAAAGAAATTTCATTTCAATGAACCATCATTAAATGACCTACAGTGTTAGCATTTCTTAGTTTTGAAGTTAGTGTTATTTTAAATTTTACAAATAACTTTTAAAAGCCTCCCCCTCACTGATTGTGAGTCAAAAAGAGTCTTTTAACCCCAGCTGCTGAGTTAAGCATCCAAACAACTTCGTCTGCCAATATGAGAATGGATAAGACTTAAATGGAGAAAAATGTATCCAAATTTATGAACTGTACTTCAGATGTTATTATGTAAAATCCCAAACTTTGGCATCACATTTTCAGCATTAAGATGAATTGTCTATCTTTAATGCTACGTTCATTGCTTGGGTTTAAACATGCGTCTGTCTGCTGGTGTGACTGTCAGCATAAGCAGAAGTGATCTGTTTGTTCAGTGGAAAGTTGTTTCTGATAAAGTGATAAAAGTAAAAATATAGCTTTCTGCAATCTGCAGGGATTTGAGTTTATGAGTCCTTTTTCTAAGAAAGTTTGTAACATGCCACTTGGGCCTGACACTGGACATGACACATTGTTTGTGTGCATATAAAATAAACACTTCACAAGGTTATACATCATGATAATTTTCCACTAGCTTCTTTTCTCCCCTTTCATGTGTGTTGCTATTGAATGCTCCGAAATAATTGGAATTAGTTTAGCAACAACCACATTTTAGTTTAGCTAAATGTAAATCATACCCCCTAAATTTTGTTTTTCCTTTTTTACCCCTTTTAACAGAGCATATTCTGCAGTAGTTCATTTTCAGTTTGTTTGCCGTTGGTCTGCCAAATTTCTTTTTCCACCTGCAATAAATATTGCAACCACAAGGCCAAGGAAAAGATCGGTGTATATATGTGTGTGCGTGAGTGTGTGTGTGTGTGTGGAGGGGTTATAAGGAGGTAATATTTCAGAGTCATAGAGTGATGAACTACATGGCACTAAGAGCTACTATGGGTGGGGGTAGTAGATAGTGTAGTAGTAGTAGATATAGATTACCGATCAGCTACAAAAACTTTGACCATGATGATACATATATGAGATGATACATATATGAGAGGGTGATTAAGGTAAAATAAGGTAACTTTATTTCTGTTGTTTTTTTTTTCAGGTTATGGAGCAGTGGGTTTAGACAGCACTCCCAGTTATGGTCACACACCATCTCACCACACCCCTCAGCTTTCCAGTCTGTCCTTCAGGCACGAGGACACGCTGTCACCGCCAAACAACATAGGTAAATGTCTGCACCTTGACGTGTTTTCACTAAATTGATTCACAGACTGGAAAACTGTTGTGTCTTAGCAAGGTTATATAAGTAACCCATCATTTTTCAAATCAAAACACTATCGCTAACATCCATTTTCCTTCATCTTTCTCCATATCTGTCTGCACACACATTCATATATGCAGGCATACATAAAAAAAAAGTCTCCCTTAACAACTTTGGAAATTACAACTTGAGGAAATAGCTTTATGTGACTTCATTGGAATGTCAAAAACTGTCTGGGGACCAGTATACTATATGAATCAGAAAAGCACCAGTATTTCTCATTGACCTATATGAAAAGAGGAGCTATGTGTGGAATTAACTTTCATTTTACATAAATATTTCACTTTGTATGTGTGTCCCAAGACAACAGGGGATAAAATATAAATGAATATCTTTTAAATCTATTATATCCCCAAAAAGAAGGTCATGTTTTTAATTTAATTTTTAGTGGTTATTGCTTGAAATTAACTAGTTTTTGTACTTTTTGTGTTCATACAAACTAACTGAGAATCAATGTTTTGTACAGTAATGTAGTCAAATGAAGCATTTTGAATAAGTCACTTTTTACATTTTAATTTTTTGATGAAGAGAAAAGGAACACATACAAGCTGATTATGTAAATAACTAGCAGTTACTGCCCTATTTTGAGACAACTTTTGTATTTTCTTCTGCTCAGTTGACCAGCAATACCCAGCGCCTAATCCCATGTTTGGTTGTCACAATCCTTCAGAATCTTGTCCGAGCAGCCAAGCTCTGCTGCTGAGAAACTACAACAGGTATAATCACTTCTCCCTGCATGCGTTTAATTCTCTTATATTTGACACACTCCACTATGAATCCTCCTTCCACACAATTCCACTCTTCCTCAAAGTTTTCAAACCCCTCATTAGTTTGTATCAGATTTTTTCCACTGACACCACTTGCTGGTGATTTTTATAAGTGTGGACTCTCCATGATCTCACAATTAGGTCTTCATTCGCCTCTACACTGTCTGGATCGTGAATCCTTATTTGTTCTGAGGTTAAGTGCTGCCCACTGGTGCTCAGCAGGCCGAAACAAACACAGAGTGATCTACTGCTGATGTGTCTGAGTCCACCCTGAGGAAAAATGAGGAGAAAAGTAAAAGAGACAAGTTCAGTGAAAGTGAGAGCAGTGCGATGGGAGGAGAAGCTGGAAATCTGCTTATTTGAACATCTAAATGTGCTTTCAGCTTGTTTTCATTTTGATGTAAAACATCTCAAACAGTAAATTAGGATGAAATTCTTTAAATGCCGGCTTGAGATTTTGGAGAAAAGGAACATGTGCAACCCAAATACTGGGACAGCAGCTGATAAGCGGAGGGAAGTCTGTGCTGCTGTTGGAGCTTATGACATGAACTGGAAACACTCAAACAAACACAGAAACATGCACACGTACGTACATGCTCATACACACAGTGTATATATGTCAGATATCAGCGTGCCATTCCACAGTTTAACATAGTTCAGCGCTGATTAGTGAGCCATCACGAGCCTTCCCTCAAGGACTTCTCAAGGAATGTTGTCCAGAATTCCCCCGAAACTGTTTCCCGCCATTAATGATATCGAGGACAGAGTGATGTCATGCTCTGGTCCAGGGTGTACTAGGCACGGAGGCACTCACCCCCACAGAATCACATCTTCAAGTGTGTGCATTTCTGTTCTTGTTTGTGTTTGTAAGTGTGCCAAGGTAAAGAAAGACTCAGCGCCTGTGTTTTTAATGAGGCCAGAGAGGAGACTGGTGGGTGGACAGGAGGCCTTAATAAGCCAACCATGTGGAGTTCCCCTAAATGTAACATCTTCATTTTCCCTACAAGGAGAGAGAAATGGGAAGAGGAAGATAAATGTTATATCAGATTTTTCGATTGTAAGATTCCCAAATAATAAAACAAAAACTTTGACCAAGTTTATGAACCTTTTATGAATTAATTCAATAATGTTTGTTCCCCTAAAATGTCACAAGCCAAATGAAATAAGAAAATAATTTTATTTCATTTTGTTTTATTCAGCGATAACCTGTACCAAATGGCATCTCAGCTGGATTGCGTCACATGGAACCAAATGAATACCCTGGCGTCTTCTGTGAAGAGGTGTGCCTTTTTTCCCCATTTGATAGACAGTTTTTTAAATAACATGCTGTATTTTTCAGTTTTACAAGTGTTTGTGTGGCTGTGCTGAGCATGAGGAGGAGGATTTGACCAGATGGCTGTTGGCCTACTGCCTGGGGAAAACAGGGCAAAAAGAACAGTTCAATCATGTTCATGTACTGTATATAGTCTTGTACTTTCTCTGTATGTTTTAAGACGTGACTGGAGGTTTTAGGCTCAACTCTTGAAGAAGTTATAACTTCTTTAAGACTTTTTATAACATTAAGAAGTCTTTTTTCTATTTCATCTAGAAGTGTAAGTGTGGCTTGATGATTTTTTCGAATGGTGACCAAGCAACACATAAACAGTCATCAATTTCTGTCTCAGATGTGTCTAAATTCTGTTTGGCAGCTATCACATGTAACATTTCCTTTTCCTCACTCCTGTCTCTTAGTCCCATCCACATGAATGGGAAAATCTCTCACATAAAATAACAACAACAGTTGTATTTTTTGGCAAAGACTGTTCATGTTGGGGTCCAAAACTGCAAATGAGAAGTTGAGTGAGGAACATGTTTTATTTGAGGTCATGTTGAAGTTAAGCCACAAAGACTGCTTTAGTTTTCAATAAGACATCGTATCCACTTGAAAACTTGCTCCTTTTTTGCCGTTGGTACAGATTTACTTAACCTGTGTTTTAATTAACATGCAATTATTTCCTTAGTGGCCATGCAACCAGTTATGACAGTGACCCTACAGCCCCAACCACACCAATGCTTGTCAGCGCCCAGTACCACATACACACTCACGGTGTCTTCAGAGGACTTCAGGTTAGTCAGATAATTCAAAATTGTTAATAGATGTGCAATAAAATAGTATGTAAATGAAAACTTTGACTATGCCCGGCTTTCTTCTTATCTTTATCAAAGGATGTCAGACGGGCACCTACTGTAGCTCCTCCAGTTGCAAGGTCCTCAGAGCCTGGCGAGAAGCGTCCTTTCATGTGTATGTATCCGGGCTGCAGCAAGAGATACTTCAAACTGTCACATTTGCAGATGCATGGCCGGAAACACACAGGTGAGAACAATGAGAAGATTTCTACGCTTTGCTCTTTTCAGACCTAAATGTAATTATGATAATGACGATGGTATGTGGCAACTATTTTGCAGGAGAGAAGCCTTACCAGTGTGATGTCACAGAATGTGGACGCAGATTCTCTCGCTCTGACCAGTTAAAGCGACACCAGCGGAGGCACACAGGTACACTGAGTCATTGCATTTGCATAGGGACACAGCGCTCCCTGAAATGCGCCCATTGGTCGCAGTTTATGCAGACAGGAACCATCTATAATTACATTTGAAAAATATGCAGCCTCCAGTGGTTGTGAGAATACCTGCCTTTAAAATGTGAAAAAATGGCCTTCATGAGGGTGACATTTACATTGGAAACTATGTGTTTATGTGTTGAATGTGTTTTAGGCCTAACCATGTTTGTTTTCTGACAGTGAATAAGTAATTTTGATTTCTAACCCTAACCAATGGATGTTATTGCCTAAACTCAACCAGGAACAGACAACATTTCACCATAACATGATGTGTTTACATATAACCAAGGTCACCAGCTACATGAACAACCATGACGGCCATGCTGACCAAATAATGTATTTTATTTTACTAAGTTGTAAATGAACATACAACTTAAATGCTCATTTTTGATTGGAGGACACAGAGCCGGTAATTGTTGTTGTTGTGTTTTTTAATGGGAATTTTGATGCTGTGTTCCTAGTGGCTTGTGTTTTAGAACTGACAAGCCACTACATCTGACTTTAAGCCTTTCACATTTTTCAACTGTGCTTAAAAACTGTAGAAAGTAAAAAAAAAAGGATATCTAGTCATTTGCAAGCTGCAAATTTTTCACTAGAAGTCACTGAACCTACACACTTGTCCTTTAAAATATGCTGTTATTATTGTATTATATCATATGCATAAAATGTCATATTCGTATACTTTTTACTAATCTGAAAGATGTCTTTTGAATTCTTTTCTAAATCTCGAAACTAAACAATAGCGTATATGACTGTGTTGTTGAATTAGACATATCCATGTTATGAAACTGTAAACTTGCCTTTGATAGTGCAGCTTTTAAGGCACCAGTCTCTCTAATCATACATTTAAATAGTTGCCTTCACCCCTCACTTTTTTCATCCGTGTCTCTAACAACCACGGTCATGTGTAGGAGTGAAGCCCTTTCAGTGTGAGACGTGTCAGAGAAAGTTCTCACGGTCAGATCATCTCAAGACACACACACGGACTCATACAGGTAAAACAAGTGCGTATACCTTTTATTTTCTTCCTCTCCATCCTTTTCCCCAGGGGATTTTTTTAATTGACTTTAATTCTTTCATAGCATTAAATAAACTTTTCTTCTAAAGCAATGCTTCCTCTTGTATTTCCTCGTTTATCCCCTCTTTGTCAGGTGAGAAGCCCTTTACCTGCCGCTGGTCCAACTGTCAAAAGAAGTTTGCCCGCTCTGACGAGCTGGTGCGCCACCACAGCATGCACCAGAGGAACCTGACAAAGCTGCAGCCTGCCATCTGAGCAGAGAGAAGAGGAGGAGGAGGATAAAGAGGAAGGTGACAATATGTTGTGCCAGCTAGTAGCGAAAGACGCCTGGAGCCTGGTCAGCAGTTATAATGTCTTGCTAGACTCGCTGAAGTGGTGAACACAGCTGATGCCTGCCTCAGTCCGACAGATGATGTTAGGAGAAGAGACTCACCAAGGACCCACGAGATCGTCAAAATGCACTTCAACCAGCACTTGCTATGGTTTTGTGACATTAGACCTCAGACTTTTAGAGGGTAGACTACCACAGTGATTCTGAGCCAAGAATAGATTTTTTCTTTCTTTATGCGGGATGAGGAAAATTTTGATTCACTGTTTTAGATATTTTTGTACACTTGCACTGGCTATTTTTTTTTTTTTTAGTTAGAATTGCATCACTTTGAAACTGTGCTGGACCTTGCTAACTGGATTTAGGAAATTGACAATATATTGTTGTTTTTCCCCACTAAGTATAACATTTTTTGTTCTGAGGAATGTATACATTTTTTTATTCTTAAAGTACATGATACTTATCAAACTGCTTTGTATATATGTGGTCTGTTTGCTTTCCTTTAATAACATTCCTTTGGTGTTTTCTCTTATGGTCATGTTTGTTCATAAAAACTTTGATTCATATCTATGTTAATGGTAAAAGAGTGCACTTGTGTGCCTGAGATACAAAGTGGCGTGGGTGTTGTCAGGTCAAGAGGCCATCTATAATAGGTGGTGGTGTATGAGGGGGGTAACAGACAGTAAAACTGCACCCCTCTCTGTGACTCTGACAGGGTGCAGGTCTCACCCTCCTAAATCTTTGACTCACATCTTCATAACCAGGAACATCTGGAACCTAATAAATCTCATTAAAAAGACACATACCTCAGTGTCAGCAGGCTGTACTCCACTGACTGCCCCTTTTTGCAAAGGGTGGGCCCCAAAATGCACATACACACGCACATGCATGTTCCTATTCTAAATCAAAGCCTCCAATTTTGATTGGTACTTTACATGTTTGAGCCACATGGTGGCAGTGTCAGCCTGTTTGGATCAGCAGATGAGACTAGAGCTGTGTGTGCTGGACTGTGACTCACACACTGCTCTTACTTTACCACCTCAGACTTCATGTCCACTTTACTCATGCCCTTAGTGGTACTGAGCATCCACAATATATATGGTAATGTAAATGAAAGTGAGAAACAAGAGGGCATATTCAGACTATGCCTTGGCCCATAAAATATACATGATGTGGATTGGGTTGTGTGTCGGCTCGTGTGCAAAACTATAAGAGATGAGATGATTCAGCTGCTGCAGGTATGTTAATAAAATATGACTCAGTGTGGGCTGAAAGAGCTGTTGTATAGCTCTGTGGGCTAATTTTGTCATGTAGTTGGAAGAGTAATGTAAACACGCATATACAAGCTTGGTAACTCTATAGTGGTGTTTTAAAGTTCATGAACTGTAATATTTATGCATAAATTTGACTTTAAATATCATTGTATTTTCATCACAAGTCTTAAAAGCAGAAAATGATAACCAAATCAAACAAATGGGGGCAAAAATACTGGACTCATTCATTTACTGATTAAAAAAATCTGACATTTGATATTTTTAAGTGTATTTTATGTGATGAGAATGTAATTCAGAGGTTTATTGAGAGTCAGGTGTTTTCAGATAACAGGATGGCAATCAAGTGTCTAAGTCTAAGCTTTACGACACAAAAATGGGAAAACCATCTCTAAACAAGACTCATATGAATGGAATACATTTCAAGACAATTATTACACTTGTGACATCTTTCAAATTGGCTAATGTTCATGAGTCTAACATCAGAAGAACACAAAACATAAAAGGCAGTGAAAAAGCTATTGCTCTTCAAAAAGATCATCACTCTGACACATCAACTGTCTGGATAGGCCAAAAGACTTTTGAAAAAACATTTTGCGGACAGAATAGATTAGATCGAAATTAAATTATCTTGTTTAATTGTCTATTTAAGTTCAGTCTATGAAGAAAGGAAATATTGCACTTCAGCATTAAATCATTTTGTAAAACATGTTGGTGGCAGTGCCATGGTCGGAGCTTGTTTTGCAACATCTGGACCAAGGCAGTTTGCTGACATTTTTGGGATAATCAATTCTGAATCATAAAGGGGAATTCTCAAGAAAAAATCCACATTTTTCTATTAATTTGATGGGTCATGCGGTAAGACAATGACCTGAAACACATGAGTGCTCCTGCAGCATAAAATCAAATAATACCATCAATGTTTAGGAATGGCCAAATCAAAGTTCTGATCTAAAATTGCTCCAAGATCCTGGATGCAAAAGGAGGGCAGTTCTAAAAGGTCTACATACTTCTGCCCCTCATAAATGGGTATTTTTTTAGATCACTTTACCCATTAAGAGAATTACCAAGTAGCCATCTAATCTACTTTTAGGACTTTTATTTAAAGCTGGTGAGGTTTCATGCCAGTTTTATGCAGAAATACAAAAAAATTAGGCTGTATAGCTCTCAAACTTTCTGGCAGGACTGTAGCTGTTGGATAGTAAAGAGAAGCACACTTACAGTACAACATGTGCTTATATTTGCACCTGCTGTACTTGTTTCCTTTACACTTGCCAAGCTAACAAAGATTAAAATGCCTTTCTCCTATTTCAGGGTCACAGACAGCTCAATGGAAGCAGTGATTCAGGTTGTTTTCCAATTCACATAATGGCTGTGAGGTACTATCTCTGTGATGTTCGGGGTTTTTCCTGCTTCTTAATCCAATGCACTTTGATTAGAAAAGGCTTCTCTTTGTTCTCTCTCTGCAGGGGTGTTGGGAAGCAGAGGAAGATCAGAGGGACAGCAGAGTTGAACATTTTACTCACTTCAGTTCACTCTTAATAAGAGACTGCAAAGGCTGTGAAGAGCATGAAGATCTGATGCTTTAAATGTCCTCAGTCATTACTACCATCATTATCATGCACATGTGAAAAGAGACTGACCTATACCCTACACTGAGCTACTCAATTGACTAAATTCCTTATGTATAAGTACATTTCCAATAGATCATTGCAGGAAGATCTGTTATTATCCACTAACACTATAAATGTATTGTACAGAATATCCCATCCTGTCAAATGTTACGCCTATCTGAATGCATGAACACACATACTCTCGCATGCACACACGCCACCAGATGCCCCCTCAGCTGTACTGCTGGCTGTTTGCCTTAAAGGGGTGTCAGCGTGGGTAATCTCAGGTGACGTACACCTGGTAACGCACTACCCAAGACATCTGTAGGACAGCAGGCCTGCTAGCTTCATAGCCTCCACATCCACAGCCCCGTAAAGATTTATTTCATTTTTGAATGCAAGTGTGATATAAGCATACTCTCATGGTAAAATCCAAGAAAACAAGCTTAGTATATTCCATATCAGCAAGTTTGACATTTTAAAGTTTTTTTGTGTTGTATTTGATAATGAACGTTTAATAGGTAATATTACTTACCTACAGTATATGTCATTTGCTAACTGTAAGTCCCATGTCCATCCAGCATCTGCATCCAGCTCCTGTGGTGATTCTTATGGCCAAGGAGACATTCTTTGACCCCTGGAACTGGAAAGGTCAGTACACATATAGCACACAGGCCTCTGAACCACAGGGCACTGTTGGCAAGGTCAAGGCCCTGGAGAGGAAATTTAACAGAATTACAAGGAGGCCTGCATGCAAAAACAGTGCTGTGCCAACAGGAGGCGCTGTCAGGGAATGTTCGCATGTTAAGTGAAGCATGTTCTTAGTTGTATTCCCAGACAGCATTCACCCTTCCCTCGGGCTAACTCTCTTGTACAGAGCTGCTGCTTTGCAGTCTGAGGGGCCTTAGCGTTCTTGGGGGTATTCCCTATGGTATAGCAGGGAGCCTGAGGGGCTCCAGTGTGTAGGGGCTTTGGGAATGCAGAGGCCTTGGGGGCCTGGAGCTCAGATGGGGCCTTGAGGGTAAACTTTCTCACTCAGGGAGCAGAGATGGAGCAGATACAGAAAGACAGCAAGGAGAAAACACCTTGAGAGGAGGCTGTCAGACATGGAGGCAACAGCCGGAATGATCCCATGAGGATACACACAGGCACAGAAATACAAACACACACGCATAACCCAACAGCAATATGTGGCCCTGCAAATAGAGATAGATATTCCCCACCCTTCTCAAACATTGTGCCTTTCATCTTTTCCTCTTTTCCCCTTCCTGTTGCCTCCTCAATTCCACAAGAAGATTTTAATCCCTAACAGGATTAGATGTGTCTCTATCATGTGAGATACAAGATCACAAACCAACTCAAGCTCCCTGCGGAATAGTGGGATAGGAAAGGTCTCATCTCCCCACTCCTCTCCTCTATCCCAAAGGTGTCCAGATGCTGAAACATGGAGGGAGAGAACCCGAGAAAGATGGAGGCAAACATTGACAAATGGAGCGAGAAAGCCATTTTGTCCAAAGATATCATATCTCTCTGGGAAAGCACTGTCTCCACTCTAAGTGTCATGGACTACAAAACAACTTAACTTTGGGCATCTCTGCTTGTCTCTTAATTAAAACTTGAAAAGTTTCTTTCTGTGAAGTAAAATATGCAGCAGACTGTCAGAATATGTGTGTGACTGATGCAGCCATGTAAAAGTTGTTTGAAACTCATTTTGAGTCATCCTGACCTCAGCCTGAAGGGCTCCCATTTCTCAAGAGGCAGTTACAATTAGTTACCGACTCACTAGGTTTATGGTTCCTAAATTGAAATCTACTGCTCTTTAAAGTCTTCTCTCTAATTGTGTAGTCATTAATGGACGATTCCTTATCTACACGGTTCCAATGGTGCATAAAAACTCATGATGAAAGACAGCAGAAAGTGCAATTCTTTAAAAAAAAAAGGGGCAAAGTTGAGTCCTCTTTTGTCTCTCCACCACTAGGTGGAGTAAAGTCCTTTGATGAGAAAGAAGAAGGAAAACCATTTTATCTGACATTACATGAAAGATTGATGCATTGCCTCAAGCTTCATTGTACAGAAGTAGAAACATGCAAGGCACTGTATTAGCCTACATTCACATGACAAATACAACCGCATGGCTTGCATGAAAACAGAAGGTGGTCTGAGTATCATCAGGGGTGCCTATTAGAAACAAAGAAGACTATTTCATCCAAACGATGGCCTTGAATAGCTTATAACCAGCAAAGAGTTTCTTATTTATTTACTCATCAAATTGTCAAATTGTATTTTCAATTAACTTCACTTCCCCCACTTAAATAAATTTTACAACACACTTCCTTAAAAAAGTAAGCTGGAGTGATCCTGAATGTGTTTTTTTTTTGTTTGTTTTGTTTTTAACTCTCAAAAATAGTTACATTCAAATGTGAAACGCTAGAGATAATTTGCGATTCAAGCAAGACTGGAGATGATTTGACGTTCAGGTGCTCATATGTAATGAGAATGGATACACTTCACACCATCTAATAAGTTTTTTTAGATGGGTGATCACAAGAAAACACTGGCAATTTAATCCATTAAATACAAAGATCTTAGACTGCAATTTGAATTTAAAGGTTGTATTCCCACCTGACAGATACATCAACACTAAAACTGTATTTCAAGTCTCTAAGTGGGTTTGGGGAACTTGTATGTGTATGATGAGATAAATTCCATTACTAGAAGCATCCTAAAAGATACCCATCATGTGTATTTTGTAACAGTACAATATGACATTCCCCTCAGGACAAGACTGCAGAGTCCTCTGTATTAGGCACAGTTTGCATTGTCCTTGTTGAACATACAACATATGTGTAGGTGAGAAGTAAAGGTGATTGCAAGACTGCAATAATAGTGACAGTAATGATTTTATTACATTAAATGTTAGGCAGCGTAAAGAAAAAAACATATCTTACAATTTTTGGCCAATTTACTATAGTTTTGGCAATTAATCTCTTAATTTATCCTCCAATAATAAGTAAAAGCGATTTTTTGTTCATTTGAGCTGTCATGCCAGGGCACAGTATCTGAGTCTAAGCAGCTCAATAATGAACAAAAATACTGTTATTCTGTATTTTAACATATAATGAACAGAAAGCTTATTATGAAAATCTATAAGCACAAAGTAGGCTAGATGTCCCGAAGATCATTGTAAATAACACCCTGGCAATAATCCCCAGGGTGAAAAGAACAAAAGAGATAAAAAAGACAAAGATGAGGGAATATAAACCATTCAGTTGAAAAATAGGGCATCATGATTGTAAGAGTCAGAGGAAGCAGTGGAGCTGCGGGGGGGGGGGGGGGGGGGGGGGGGGGGGGGGGGGGGGCATTGGGTAGACTGTATAGTTTGTTATGCAGGCTGTTAAATTGTAGCAGCCATTTAGGCATTGCTGCTGTTAATTACTGATAAGAAAATAGAAGTGCACAATGAAAAGAAGATTGTTGGTGGACAAAGTGTAAATGATTCTGGATGGCTGTTGTGTGCTGCACTTTATGACTCTCCTCTCCCACTTCAGTCTGTCCTCACCCAGGGGGCTCATTATTATCAGAGGAGAGGGGACTGATCTACAAAGACACTCATATGAGAGCCGTCCGAAGGTATTACTGTGTACTCACTCCCCCAGTGTGAATGATTAGGACCCTATCATAAACAGGAGGGGCAGGCTGTTAAACATGGCCACGAGGCAGCTAGTCCATGTGCCCCGTCTTCTTAGGGCAAACACACATTTGGTTCGTTTACATTGCTGTGCACCACTAATAGTCATCCACCTTCACTCACACATTAAGTCCAACACACAGATGCACCATGACACATGACAAAACTCATATGCTGTCTGGAGGAAGTGCATTAAACAACTGGGTGTTTTAGACCTCCCAATTATTCAAATATATGAAACAAGACTGACCCCGCACGCTTATGCGATGAAATGGAGCAACTATTATCTTATGAAGCCCAAAAATAACTAGTGTCACTACGGACAACACCTTCCTTCTGGATGATCCTCAGACCTAGAGCATTTTGTCTGATGGAAAAGGAGAGAATTAATCAGAAAGAAATTTAATTTTCTTCTTAGATGATGCTTTAAAAGTGGCATCTTGCCAGACTTTGGTAACCCATTTCTGAAAATGTGATTAAATAATCTTAGTTATTGTCACGCCCCCCTTTTGCCAATGCATCTAAACACAGAAAATTTCAAGAAATTCAAATAAGGGTACAAACATCAAACCTGACTTGAATATTTGATATAGTTTAGATTTTCAGGGCTTTTTGGCTTCTGGCCAGGGATTATATTTAAAGACAGTCGTATAACAGAATAGCACATGTGCCCACACATACATACATTGGCCTGTCCCTTGTTCCTAATGAGCTTTATCGCATTGGTCCCGCTTGACTTGTCTTGCTAACTGGCACACATATATCCATATGTTCCACATGAGCAAGCAGAGGGGACAGGCTGGGTGGCAGAGCAGCTTTCTCAGTTACATCTGAGAGTTTTACTGCAACAGCCAGCAGCAACAGCAAGTCAGTTTAACTCCATCTCTGCAGTGTGTGTAAACTGAAATTAGTCTTGAGAAGTGTTCACAGCATGCACTTGTTCCTTATGCTCAATAACTCAAAAGCAAGAGGAGACTACTGTTTGAAAGGCCCATATGAGTTGTCTGAGGTATGCCCGTGTGAAACTGTAAGTGCATAAACAATAAATGTTAGGATCACACACAAATCAAAGTAGTGGCGAGTTAGACTACTTAAAAGAAAGACTGAAAGTGTGTTTAAAAGGTTACAAGCTGCAGGTTGGAATCCAGTCACTGAAAACCAGTACTTGCTTGTACCCATGTACCATCACAGCAGGAAAACTAAAATAGGGCACCACACCATCTGAACCAGAGAAATATTTCAGCTGGTTTCTGAAATAATGTAGCCAATCTGATAATCCTGGTGGTTTTGTACTTTGTAAACAAGGATAGTTTGAATTCAGAAGTTATGACAAATGTGCGACTATGCTATTGATTTAATTATCCAGTAATTTGACATAAAACAGGTGGACTCATTTGACTGATGAATCAGGAATAGCAGAACATATTGGGGAATCTGCAGCAAACCCGGCTTTACATGTGTGTTATTGCAGTCATGTCATTGGGTGCAAGGGAACTTTCAAGTTTTCTTCCACAGAATAAACCATATCCTTTAGTTTAAAATCCTCCTCCCACAAAGACTCCGATAAGATTGGATAACAGGTATAAGAGTCTATATTGCAATGGTGTTCAAAAGAGAGACATCAAAGTTGTTTGAGGTGCTCAAAGTGAGGTTTCACTTTTGGTTTTAACTGTTAGTCTTCGATTTACTGCTGTAAAGCAACACCACACCGTTTCCTAATGTCATATATGATTTCCTTAAAGCTTCTGATTTCATTGTAAATGTTCTATAAACCAAACATTAAAAAAAAAAAGAAGTAAAAAGTTACATTTCAGGTCAGGTGCAAGTTTGAGAATTATCATCACTGCATCTGTCATACACCAAGTGGAGACTCCAAGAAGTAACTTTTACAAATCCAAAGGGTGACCTGTTTTTATAGTTCCAGGTTTGGTTTAGTTAAGCCAGCTGGCTGCTAGCAGTAGCTGTACACTGACTAATGGTAATAGGTCCACACATATATTGTATCTTATTAACCTTGTCTCTGATCGACAAAGCACTTCACAATTTACTTTTTATATATATGCCACTTCACATACATATGCAATCAGGGCAGTATCTTGCTCAAGGATACTTTGACACATCAAGTAGCTGAGGACTGAAACCACAAATTTACAGTTGGAGGATGAACTCTCTACCCACTGAGTCGTTACTGCCTAACATGTTACTGTTGATGAAGATGCCCTTTTCAAGTCCTGTGGAGTTTTCAGTGTTCATTATTGATTAATCATAAAATATTGTCTGATCCTAATGCATATAAGTTACAATAACAGAAAACCAAGGAAAAACTTCACAGGCTGGAGCGAATCATCAGTTAACTCAATATACACATCTCTGGTCTGTAAAAGTAAACTGGATATTTTTATTTTCATTTTGGACAGTTTGTGGAGTTTGTCATACATGTTTAAGCCTGTATGAAAAAGAAAAAGAGGAAAGGTGGTTGTAGCTGACGAAATTTTTTTTTATTAAAATGACAGAAACCTGAAACTTAGTGTTTGTTCTTTTCATGAGCTGTGTTGTTCTATGCATTGGTCAAACAAAATATGTGGAATTAATCTGTTTGCAAACCATAAAATGTTAAGTGTGGCAGAAAAAAATCAGTCCATGTTATACAGAGAATGGAGCAACGTAACATTAAGCAAGGAATTTAGTTCCTCCTCTTATGTATTCAAGGCAGAGGGCTGATGGAGAGCAAAAAACTTTAACAACTGTAAACTGGTAAAGCTCAAATGTAACATCAGTGAAGTCAAAATGTTAACTTGTAAGTGTTAGCTTAAGTTTTATCAATAAATATAATTAAAACTAAATATGTAGAAACGAAGAGTTGATCACAGGCTACTCTAAAACCAAATGCGTGCAAAAACCATGCCACTTAACACCACTTGATTATTAAAGCTCTTAATTAAAACAACAACAAAACATTACCAAATAGGCCAGGAAGATTGTAAACAAAAAAAAAGTGTTTTCACAGAGAATATTAAAAAAAAAAACATATCTACTTAAACGCTGTATTCTTCTCAAACTTAAAGTTCCAAAGAAAACTGATAAATAAATAAAATCATAATAAATGTTCTGAACTGCGGTTTCACATTACTACAGTTATCACAAACTGTTCCCAGATCTGACAGTAACTGATTTTTTTCAAGACTCACTACATAAATCTCTGAGGCAGTGTAGACTGCTGTGGCACAGTTGGAAGGCACCAGTCGATGGAGTGGAAGTCCACCGGGTCTGGCTTTGCTCCTGAATATCAGAAACAAAAACCATCAATATGAAGTATTAAGCCAACCCCTGGAATTAGTGGTAGGACTGAACTTAATCTGTCCTTTTATTCATAGTGTTTGAAATCCCCCATGCTGAAGTCTGTCCCACTGTTCCATGAAAAAGATGGAGTGATGGCAGCATTGGTAGGAGGACGTTTGAAAATCTGCGATACTGTCTTTAAAGACGAACATGTTAAACAACCCCTGCTCATACACAGACACACATGCACACGCGTGCACACACACACACACACACACACACACACACACACACACACACATCTGAAGATCTCAGAGCTCGTCATGGTTCCTGGTGAGGTCCTCTCCGTAGTTGGTGGCCTGACTTCCAACAAACATGTTCCAATTCTCAAGAATTTCCTCTTTAGTCAGCATCTGATCCTGAAAGACGGGTCAAGACAATGGCAATGAAAGCAAGCCAAATACTGGGACATAATAAAATACGTGAGAGATGATGACAAAATATTGATCATTTTAATTATTTTCTATAATATTACGTGCAGTGTTTTAATAATAACAACAACAATGGATTAGATTTATATAGCCCTTTTCAAAGCGCTTTAAATTCAATCCATTATTCATTTACTCCACATTCATACTTGGTGATGGTAAGCTACACATGTAGCCACAGTTATCCAGGGGCACACTGATGGAAACATGGCAGCCAACCCACACCACTGAACTTTCGTACACATTCATACACCAGCAATGTCGACACTACCGCTAACATTTGGGTCACGGTTCAACCTGCTCTACCACCTGAGCCACAGCCGCCCTAAAACATGTTGCCGAAGCTGAAACAGCGTACCTTGTCCTGGTCAGACTCGTACACCAGATGTCGTGCCTCAGCCTGGGCATGGTCGTAGTCTTGTGGCATAATCCAGTGGCGGATTTCATCCTGGTCCATCTTTCCATCTTTGTTCAAGTCTCGAAAGTCAGAGAATTGTTCCCTCTCAGTTTTCACCCAGTCCGGTTCAGGACCCCCATCCTCATGCGCAAACATGTCGGCTGCATCAAGAAAAATATTAAAATGAAAACTTGTACATTTCCAAATATCATTATGCTTGTGATGAATGAAATGAAATGAATGAAAAATACTTTATTTATCCCTTTTGAGGGAAATTATTGTGATGAACTCCGAATAAAAAAGCCAAATGCATTGGTCACACACAAGCAACCAAAAACTGGCTTAGATTACCTTGCAGAGCATCCAGAAACCAATCTTTTTAAATGCAGATCAAAATTTTATCCCCTTTTTATTACAAAATGTTAACTATGACAAATTCCAGCACCTCAAGAGAAGAGTGAACTGCCAACAAGAAATCAGAGTAACACAGTAAAGTGCTTAACTACCGTATATATGAGATTAAACAATGAGGTTTTAAAGATGTAGTCACCACCATTAAATGTATTCATTTATAATCCTTTCCCCAAGCTACAGCTTGATTCTAGTTTGATAGCGAAGGTTTTTTTAAGTGGTAGAATTTTGAAAATTTTTTAAATATATATATAAATTGGTTGAAGCAGTCAGCAGAGACAAGGGAAGAAGTGTAATTTAATTCTCATTACAAGTACAGCATGATTTTATTAAGTCCATAGACGACAAACAACACTGTGCAGAACTGTTATCAATCTAAAGATTTTAAAGCAGAGACTTGTCAGAGTAGGAATGTCTGAACACACTGTGGTATGATTTCAGAAAAGTCTCTGTATGAGTGTAGGTAGAATGTATAACTATTAGCTACTAAAAGTGCAACAAATGGTACTCCTTCAGGCTGAATCCTGGAATTGACACTATCAAAATTAACCGTTTTTTTTTAAGCTGATGATACTGTGATGTATTGCTCTATGCCGACATCTAACCTGTCTATTTGCTATATTAGTATATATTATATATATTAGTTATAAGACATGAATATTGTGCAGTGCACTTGAATGATTTAAAACTTCTTCTAAAAAGCAAGCAAAACAAAACTAATGTTCTCAAATACAAAACTGAAGCTTCTGAATCTTCTGCTAATAAACATTATTCAGAGCAATGAGTTAATGTTCCAAAACAAATATGTAAGAAATAAAATTGATGATAATTTCTCTTTTTCACCTCACTTTCAGCAGCTAGTGTGGAAGCTGAGGTATTGTTTTTTTTCTCTTTCAGGACAGAACCAGCCTTCTTCATCAGTTTGCTGAGTCTCTTACAGTCTCTGGTTCTGATGCTGCTGCCCCAGCAGA
>JAOXYM010000001.1:21565495-21577382 GCA_028567055.1 Leptatherina wallacei
GCCGCGATTGCCTTCTATTGTAATCGGAACAGACGAAACCGGGGTAGTGTGGTGTCGGCTGAATGAAGGCTGGGCTGTCTAGGTGCTAGTGTGAAAAGGGCACAAGTGGGGAGTGTGACGCCAGCGATTAGTCTAATGTAGTGAAGTCACTAGATAACGACTCTCAACTGTGTTTTTAAAGACCACCGGTAACAGTGGCTGTGCGATTGTTGTTTGCTGACTTCACCATTGAGTAAAAAGGTTACAGTGTTATCATTACATAGTTGTTTACTAATCATCAGAAAACTGGTAGAGTAGAGCCGGACCGGTAGAGTAGAGTCGAGTCGAGTCGAGTCGAGTCGAGTCGAGTAGAGTAGAGTAGAGTAGTGTAGAGTAGAGTCGAGTAGAGTAAGTAAAAGTGGAAAAGGGGCTATAAACCACTGGAAAGCAGGAGACAGGGCAGACTAGAGACAGCACTTGGCACTAGAGAAATATAATGTTGGATTTCTAACAAACAGCTGTTTTATAACTGCACGTTTTAATTCATAAAAAGGTTGGATTGTAGTTTTTTTTTTAACAAAAAAAAAAAAATGTTATATGTTATATTGTGGAATTTGCGAAACACTGCGAGGAGACAATTTCTTTGTGACAACGCAACAGCGTCTCATTTATTCCAACTGCTAGCTAACAACAACAACGGAGACCCTCACGAGGCGTAGCCCGTGGGAAAAAGCTCAAAACAGGAGACCCTGTACTTAAAGGAACAGTTCTTAGTGCCAGATAACAGCACATAATGGGAACTCTGATCAGCAATATAACTGTCCATGGTGAATTATGATTACCCATATTGTCCACTACAATATGTTATTTTGAATTTGATTGCAACAAAACTATTTTAAAAAAGGCTTAACTATGCAGGAGCAACATAAATCTGGAAATTTGGGTCTTTGAGAAATTAAGGTTTGAAGATATTCAACAGTCTGTGAATAATATTTGTCAACGCAGAGTTAAAAATGTTTTACGATACCGTTACGTACAAGACTCAGTTTCATTAAAATATTTTTTCAAAACTCAGATAAATTTCTTTACACAGTTGGTAAAAGCCAAAAAACAATATTACAACATTGTAACAATATTATACAATATTATATGTTATACAATATCATAACAATATTGGATGGCTGTGATCTGCAGGTCTTTTGTGAACACCGCATTAAAAACAAACAAATTTGGTAATGGAAATCCCAGAGTAAGCTCTGAAACATTTCTGAGGAATTATTGTTGGCAATAATTTTCACCCCATGCACATGAGCAAGGTTAAACATGTCACCATGTATAGAAAATACAAACACAAACAAGATCCAAAAATACTGCAGCCACCTTCTCAGGGCTTTTCGTTTCCCAATCGTTTTATGTGCACCTCCTCAGAAATGTAACTCCACATTGTACTGACACAGACTGCAACAAATATGATGGGTCTTTTTTGTATGTCATGCTGCATGGAATATTAATTTACTCAAATATGGTGCCTCCTTGAAACAGAAATGTAGAATAAAATACACAGCATTTATTTTGTGCAAAGACAGAAGGGCATATGTGATACATGTGTGTGACATTAGCACAGAATATGTGGAAGCAAAACACACTTGCAAGGGAGTATAAATGCAAGAATAATCTGTGATGAGTATATGCTTGAAATGATCTAAAATTAACAATCACTTGCTCTTCATTTTGGAACGTTAGGATTTTGGGGGCAGGAATAGATGCTGATGTGGTCTCTTTTTTGACTAGATCATTTCGTTCCACATTCTAGTCCAGCAGGTCCAAATGCAGTGGTAGACCAAAACATGAGAGGTGGTTGTGGTGAATTGTGCTGCTAAGGAAAAGTAGTTTTTATTATATTACCTAGATATATTTGAATATTAGTGGTACTACAAGATGTAGCATGTGTTTTAGTAATCATAGTTTAACTTTCTGTAATAGTTGTCAGATCTCAGTAGCAATAGTAGTAGAAGCTGTGATAGTAACTGCAGTAATAGAGGTAGCAACTATAAAGTACTAGAAATCTCCATATTAGCATTTAAGGTTGTCATAATCATTAGATTTCAGTAGACAATTGTTTGCCATACAATCTTGCCCCTTTCACACTAGCACCTACTCAGCCCAGCCCAGCACCACACCGTCCGATTTGTTTGTGTTCACATTACAATTTTCCCGGGGTGCGTCGATACACTTTTAGAGCACCTACTCCATCGAGGTTCTGAAGGGGCCGAGTTAGGCCGAAAATGGTCACGTGTGCAGATTGCAGGCCGCTATTGGCCAGAATCTGACGTCATGGGATGACTCATTAGTGCGACTCCAGACCGCGCCAAAAACAAAACCCAAAGCCGAGAGCAGAGAAACTCTAGCAGCAGGAGAAACAGAGCAAGAAGCGATGGAATCTCGAAAACCAACACTGTGGTCAAATATAGAAGAGAGGACGTTCCTTTGCTTGCTAGCGGAGTGTGCGTGTGTCGCGAACAAATGACTTCATGAAACCTCGCAATGAAGACCCCGCCCACACTGAGGACGGCCGAGATTGCCTTCTATTGTAATGGGAACAGACGAAACCGAGGTAGTGTGGTGTCGGCTGAATGACAGCTGGGCTGACTAGGTGCTAGTGTGAAAAAAGGGTTCCAATAGGGTTCTCCTAAAAGGGCAGAGGTTCCACCTTGAACCATATGCATCTGAAAATCCCTTTTTCATTAAAAATGTCCATCAAGAGTTATTCAAGGGTTCTCTGTGAGAAAAAGGGTTATTATAGGAACTCCTTTAAAGCAGAGACCCCTTTTTGGGAGAAAAAGTTATTCAAGGCATGGTGAAAGTATGGGTGTTGGGAGATCATCACTCTCAAATATTTATAAGTGTGAATGCAGTTATGCAGTTACATTTGAGCTTTAAGTACTTCTATTATTGACTTGAACTATATATTTATTTCTGCAAACTATTTAAAACCAACTTTAAATGTTTCAGACCATTTCAATTCAATATTTTGCGTTTTTGTACAACTCCTCAACTTCATTGTGAAAACACTGAACTACCTTCTCAATAACATTTATGTTTGTTTTCACTTCAGCCCTAGTCTTCAATGTCTGCCTGGACAGTGTCATGGATAAACATAAAGTATGTGATGTTGAAGATCACTGGTTCAAACCCAGGGGTTGTAATATCCCTAATTACATATGCTGAATCTAACGTGTCTCAATACCTACTGCAAATATTTAAGAAGTTTGGATTATTCTACATTATTTCTAACAGGTAAAAAATAATATAGCCACTGCGCGTTTTAGTTCAATCATTCCGGATATACACATTCATAGTGAGGTTATGCAACAACAGCCATTTCTAGCATATTAAAAATATTGTTAATGCTTGTGTCCGGAATGCTCTCATAAATTCATACTACTGGTTCTGCCAAAGTCTGAGATGTCATGTCAGACCAGTTAAATGTATTGCACCTTTTTCGCAAGACCGTGTTCCAAGACTGGCTTTTGAACCTTAGTCTCCATGACAGACAGCTGTGCTGACCAGTCAGCTGAAGAGTTAAAATATGGGACTGACTTTTAGCACCATTTTTACAAGAGAGCCAATCAGCAGTCACCATGTAGATGACACAGGAAGGAACAATGAAGCTCACATCCAGGGGGACAGAATTTAGGGGTTTGCTCCTGGATGCTTTCCAGGAGGTTGGTCATGTCAAGCACCATTTTCCTGAATGTTGATGGTGGATGTTATGACGTGTTCACAATGAAGTATGTGGTCTGGCATGAGCTTCATTGAGCATTACCATGCGTTTTACACTGTGGCTTCTGATTGGCTGTCATAATAATGGTTCTAGAAATCAGCCCCATGAGAAGCCTTCTTGAAACATGGTTGTGTATTTTGTTTGCCTGAATTTGGTTGGCTATCATAGACAATGGATATTAATGAGGACAGAGTTTTTACCATGTGTCTGGGTTTTTAGGTTTTATTATAGGTTTTATTATACCATCCATCCATCCATTTTCTGTACCGCTTAATCCATGCAGGGTCGCGGGTGGGCTGGAGCCTATCCCAGCAAGTATCAGGCGAGAGGCAGGGTACACCCTGGACAGGTAGGTTTTATTATACCTTCATGTAAAATGAATTTTGTATGGGATAAGGTTGATGTGCATTTTTGTGAATGTTGGTTTCTGTATGGATTACATCTTCTTAAACAGAACAGGTGTAACATGTCAGTGGTAATTACTATTCACTCATGTGATCACCTGTGTAGGAATCTGGATTAGAAGCTGGTTAATGTGAGAACATCTGAAAACTCAGAATCAAGGTAAGTTAAATCTACTTATTTTATCTTACTTATCTTAACTATTTATCTTATTTTACCAAGCATGACTAGCTAAGGATTTTAATAGGGAAAGGTCGATTATCTTAATGTTAACATTTTTTCATGTATTTTCTTGCAGATGAGTTATAGACTTTGGACAAAAGATGATGTGCTACTAGCTTCTTGTCTTTTCTTTCTACGTCACCAGTGCTGGAGATTATATTAATCCACTTGATGAGGACATCCTGGGGTTCTGGCTTGTTTGTCTGTAACATTGCTGGTTCGACCTGCCTATGCTCACCTTTATTCCCCACAGGACCAATATCACATTTCCTCAGAGAGTACGCCCTCTTTATTTATCATTGTGTCAAGAATTTGAATTAAAAAAAAGATTTGAATGGAATTTAATGCTTTTTCAATATCTACTCTTTTGGATGGACAATATATACAATGTGAATGTTATAATTTTGCCTGATATGTTGCATCAATTTTTTTCTATAACCATTAAACTATAAGATGGTTACTGCTGAAAAAGTCATAAAATAAGTCTATTTGGTTGTTGATAAAAAAAACATTCAAATATTAAATAGTTTTCTGTGGAACTCCCTGGGTGGGATCTGGATGAAACCCTTGGGATATAAAAGGGTTCTGGCTATAACCTCCAGTAAGGGTTATTGGTGTAACCTAGATCATTGCACGGTTCAGTGTAGAACCTCTCGTAGGGGGTTATGGGTAGAACCTTGTATTGATGGTTCTGGGTGTAACCTTTTATGAAAGGTTCCAGTCAGAACCCTCCGAAAAAGGTTTAATTTAAAACCTTTACAAAGGATTCCCCTATGAGGACAAGCCGAAGAACCTAAAATGGTTATAGATAGCGCTTTTTATTCTTCTAAGAGTGAGCAACTGACAATTTAGTTGTCTCTCTTCAGTTTTATTATGCATGTTATGCCCTGTTTTGGGGTGGCCAAGACACAACATGAAAGAGACTAATATTTTCCATGTCACAGAGATGTGAAGATTTCCCAATATGAACGTTTTTATTCAAGAAATAAGTGATCACAAGGCCTACAAGGAGTTAAATAGCTTTAGGGTGAACCAAGGTCAAAATAACAAACCAAACTATCTAAGCAAGGAAATAAACCTATACCAAACAAAATACAAGAAAATGAATAACTTACCTACCTATTCTAACCTAAAGGGTAATGGAAAGAAAATGGCAGCTCACCACTGAAAACTCCAAGTTACCAATAAATAATGGACATCAAGCATCAAAAGAAAACTTTGTAGTTTGTTAGGAGGGAAAGAAAATGAGACACTCTTCTGCCATCATTGCAGGTCTTTACTTAAGTTCTCCGATACAAACTAATCTACTTTGAGCTGCTGACTAATTGCCCAATTGCACCTGCACACTGCAATTTGTATATGTAAGTCAAGCAGTTTCAAACCACAGCAGTCATAACACTGATAAGTCTCCTATTGAAGTGGCAATAGGAGACTTAATGGTCCCTCAAAAGATAGATTTCATCAGCCAATGTCTTAACCTCCAAACTCTTAAAAGTACATGAAAATGAGAATTGAGCCGTTGTGAAATTTGTTGAAGGACTGCTTGTCCTGAGTGTGTTTGTGCAGGCAAGACACTCGCATATACTGTTCTGTCATGCAAACACCCATTTCTTACATGTGTTGATTATAAGACAAATGAAACAGCATAAAAATCTGTTGTGAAGTGTTTCCATAGCTCTGTCAATCTGTGCATGAAGTCACTCAGTTCATACTGTGTATACTGTCTCCTGCAACATCTTTTCTCTTTTTTGCATTGCAATGATTTAAGTGACACTGGAGTTTTATTCACTCATTTTTATTTCATTTATAATTGTTTCAAGCATATGCAGAAACTGAAGACCAGCATAGGCACACAGACCAGTTCAGGTAATTTATATATGTGCACCTGATGTGAAAGCACAAGTCAAGCTTTAATGCATGTAGTATGTGTGCACTGCACAGCTGTGAAGACACTGTAAATGCTTAAGATATATGCAGGTTTTAGAGCAACATATGCAGCCATCCGCAATTTATGGAAGGCCTCATTTATATAACAAAATGATGCTAGGTCATATTTTTAATCTTCTACAAAAGCAACCGGGAAAGAGTCTGGGGCTCTGTTTTGAAGTTAAAAGACTTGGATCCATACTTAAAATCAGTTATTCCTTTACACCAGACAAAGTAAAGCAGAAAACTCCAGTTGTACAACTTTCTGACAAACAGCTGTGGTGCTATGACCACTCAGCTATGCCAACTTGCGGTCAAACAGCAAAATTGACATAACTTGACAGCTAGAATGATGAAAGTCTCTGATCTACAATCTACAAATTTAGCATTCCCTAATGTATTATTTACATTTTTGGTCAAAGTTAATTGATGAATTTCTTGCACCATTTAACTTAAAGTAACAATTCACCATGTTTGCATTAGCAATCCTGATCATGATGTAACATTTTCAAAACCAAAACCACCTGATTTTTTTCTGTTCATGTGACAGAATTGATTAAACATTAGATACAGTTGGTAGCAAGTTATCACAAAGGTAACAAGATTCCTGGTATTTGCCAGAGACTCAGATTTCAGTGTAGTAGTACAGCTACCTGCAGGTTCACACAAGTGACATTTAATTTAGCTCAGAACCTGCACACGTGTTGAGACCTTACAGAATTGTATCCGTTAATGGAAAAGGCTGCTCTCCAGAGAGAACTCTTCTTCTGCATGGATAAATGTGGTCCCATGTGCACAGGGCTGTGACAACCACATGCTCAGCCCTCACCTTATCCACTCAACTGTTCAACACTTGCCTGCTTCAGAACACAAAGTGGTATGAATTAGTATCCCGAAGCATTACTTTTAATTCTGCTACATATACTACTGTTATTGCAACTGTATGAACTCTAGTAAAATTAGCTACTCTTTTATTCCTGCTGTCACTATTTGCTAATCAAATGTACTTGATAAATGGATGTGATCTCTGCATGATGTGCAGAGAAACTAGGAAATCCCAATAGCCACATCTAAGACAGTAAAGGTCTTAGGACGCCTCTGATCATTTGGGACCTGGGCAACTTGCAGGCATTAAGACAACCATGAACTCTTCTGTATACCAAAATATTCTATAATCAAACATGAACCCATACACAGACCCAATCAAAGTCCAAGCCTCAACCTGATTGAAATGCTGTTGTGGGACCTTAAGAGAATTGTATCTGTCACAGTACATGGAGGATGTGGACCCAAGTCCAGGATGAAGAGGCTGGTGCAATAATGAAAGGTTTAATGACAAATAACACACACACACAAACACACAAGAGTGGGATCAAGAGGGCGGCCGTAAAGCTGGGGCGAAAGGAGCTGGATCTCTGGAGGATGACCCTGAGGCATTGGCACTGGGCTGATAAGGGCTGCCGAGGCAGGATACCCCATAGTGGTCAACAGGGCAAAGACTCCACAGGTGGACAGCCAGAGAGCCAGGAGCAAAGGAACTGGGACACCTCTGGCCAGTCACAGGAAGCCTTAACAGTTGTAAACACCTCAGGCGCACAAGCAGGAACAAAGAGAAGCGAGCCCAGCAGGATCCGCCCAGAGACAGGAACCAGAGACAACTCCCTCGGGAACAGGAAACAGAGGCAGAGGAGAACCGTCCTGCTTTGGGAGCCCCTTGGAAACAGGAGCCAGAAGTGGAGGACATGTGTCCTGCTCAGGGACCCCTGCGGGAACAGCAACTCAAGAAGGCAGAGGAGCGTCCCTTTCCGTGACCCTTTTGGATACGGGAAGGCAGAGGAGGAGCTTGGGGAACCCCTCAGGCACAGTAACCAGAGGAGGAGCAAACTCCTCAGGCGCAGGAAACAGAGAAGCTGGAGGAGAGTTCTCATCCGGGACCTCTTCGGAAACGGAGGAGTGTCCCTTTCCGGGAACCCATTGGAAACAGGAATTCGAGAAGGTAGGAGGACAATCCCATTTCAAGACCCCTTCAGAAACAGGAACTCGAGAAGAAGACATGATGTTATCTGCAGGACCCAACGCAGGAACAGGAGCAAGGCTTGGCAGGGGATGTGTCAGCAGTGTGGACCATCTGGGAAGCTAAAGCGCTGGACAGGACCTGGGCGGCGGTGTAGGGCACCGAAACACTGGAGACGACACTGGAGTAATAAGCTGTGGCGCCAGAGACAGCACAGGAGACACAGACCATGTTGCCAGGGACAACACAGAAGACAAAGCCTATGCAGAAGTTCAGCCCTCATCCGCTAGGGGCTGGCTCCAAAAGGGAGTCCATCCCCATAGACTCCCATGTTAAAAAGGCCAACTTTGCAGCAGAAATAAACATGTTTACAGCCTGGTACAAAACACCTTTCTAGGTTTAATAGGTCAAGTTTACCTTCATGACAACTGTGGTGGGAGTGAATTTTTTTTATAACCTATCCATTTAGACGTTATATATTCTTGAAATTTTTCATAATTAGGGGCTTGTTTTTTTGATTGACAGGTGCCAGATATCTGGCAGCAAGGAGGCAGAGAGTAGCACAACCGCAGTTTTTAGCCGACTAAGAGCGTGGCTTAGCTTTAGCCCGCCTACCTCCGTTAGCTCATTGGCTCCCATTAGCTCCGGGTTAACTTTGTTAGCTTGTAGCTGCAGGCACCTCATGCCGGATTTTTGTATTTTCTGGGAGTGACGAGACTCGTGACGCTGCCTAGTTGACGAACGTGGGAACCTACAAACGAGCCTCAATTCAGCTCTTCAAAAACCTATGGGTCACGTGGCAGAAGGTTTGTCCATATTTTTAACAGTCTATGCAAAAGACACAGGCTGTGGCGACGGAGACGAAACAGTAGATATAGTGCTGTGGTGCCCGAGACAACAGTGGTGCGAGGCAAGGTTTTTTAGAGAATAGCCTCTGTCTGGACACCAAAGTCGTCCATGCAGCAACAGGAGGGCCGGACCTTCCAGGAGGTGTCCAGATTGTAAATCTGGACACAGAGAATGGCGACCTCACAGGAGAGTGGTCAGGTTGTGGAATGAAATGAAGAGTCTGCCTCTCAGCAAAAAAACTCAGAGTAATCATTTCACCTGCTTAAACCATGGGAGGCCAGATCATACTGTCACAGTGTGTGGAGGACGTGGACCCAAATGCAGGCTGAAGAGGCAGGCAGGTGCAATAATGAAGGGTTTAACGACAAAAGAAACTACTTATAAATATAAAAGTACACAGAAGAAACCACAACAGGGAAACACGACACCAATCTGGTCAAATGGAAAGGAAACCAAAAGGTACATTATACACTGAGGAAAACTAAAAAGGAGTGGGTGAAGCAAATTAAACCAGATGTGTTAATGAACAGGAAGCAGGAAGCAAAACAGAATACACAAGGGGAAAAACTATAGATAAGACAAGAAAGACAGAACTCAAAATGCCAAGACTAGAAACTAAGACTAAAAGAACTAAAAAAAACCAAACAAGAACATGACACTTACATGAATTCTTGCGAACGTCAATGAACTGAAGCAACTTTGTAAAGAAAAGTGAGTGAAATTTCTCCACTGTGATGTAAGAGAGACTGATAATATCATGCAGAAAATTATTACTTCAAGTAGCCTATACTATGGGGGCTCTACAAACAATTAAATCATAGGATGTACTTAGTTTTTATACTGTGTTTTTGCATTTTGGCTTTAGCTAGAAAAAAAAATCATGTACAGTTACATAATTATCTTTTTTTTTATGTCCAATACATAAACACTAAAAATGGAATAGAGAGGGTGTACTTTCTTTTCCTTTTTTTACATGACCGTTAGTGTTTTAAGTTCCCTGGTAAATAAACAGTTGTGGTTTGTTTTAATGTTTTTTGTTTGTTTTTAAAAACAAAAAACAAATGCATAATGACTGTAAAACTTAAAGTGGAAAGTCATTGTGAAAAAGGGAAGGTGGTCCAATTTAGTTTAGTCTCCATTGGTAACAATATTTTAGAAAGACACATTTAGAGTGTGTATGGACAGGTGTGATCACATTGAGGCTACATGTAGAAAATGAGAAGAATCACATTACTCAACTGCATTTCAACATGCTGTATGTGGAAAAGCACACTCTGTACACTGGAAACAACTTGCTGACACTCGCATGCCTAATCCTCCTTCGTGGGCAGGAGAAACATGTATTTTGCCATTCATCATTAGCATAATAAGCCAACACATGGCACTTTGCTGTTTTGCATAAATAGTACACCCCAGTTTGTGATTATAAAGAGGCCCTGGGGCTAACTAGCCTCTTTATTCAATTAATGAATAGTTCATGTATTTAAATTAGTCCTGCCTAGTCAATTTGAATCAGTGTGCTGTGCTGACGTGAAGTAAAATATGTTTTCATGTGAGATGCAGCAGCAAAATATACTAAAAGTTTATGGATTAATAAAAAACTTTGTTAATTTGTGTTATGTTAAAACAAGTGATGTGCTGGTGTTATAAATAAACAATAAAAGTACAAAGATGAGCTGTGACAAGAATTTCAATTTTCTTGCGACAGTCAATGTTTTGTGTTTCAGTCCTGCTGATAGTCTTACCAGAATTATGGGCATGTCATCTTGCTTTTTTTGGAGATCAGACAATAGTGGCATCTTTTGTGGTGTACATGATAGAGGTTGCTTTCAGACAATGGTACCATGGTTGAACAACAGCAGGCATGAACATGCTGGAAAGAGAGAGTCGATGGGAAGTCGTGGCTTTCAACATGAATATTTCACTGTGGAATAAGGAGGGGAGGGGAAGTGGGGGTGCAGCTACAGGGGTGTTCAGTTAACCATGAGATTGCACACACTGCAGAACGCATTTGGTTAATGTAATTAAGAAAACCCTATGGTGGGAGACATAGGGCATTAGTGTCCAGGATATAGTAATACTGTTCTGTTGTGACCTCTTGTTGCCCCATGCTAACTGTAAATTCTGTATATGATTTACAAATAAATCTGTTTTAGTTCAGTGAGAGCTTTGAAGTTTCTTTACGGACAGACATTTTATGTTGAACATGATAAGATATAAATAACTGAAATCATGCTCATTGGAAGTGATGTGACCACCAGTAATACCTAAAATGCTTTAAAATTGTAGTAAATGCCTAACATTATGTGTACCAACATTCCCTTCTGGTCAAGTGGCAAAATGAGCAAATATAGCCTAAATCTACTTTGGGTGAAAATAAAAAATAATGCCATCGTCTGAATGTGCTTCTGCTGTCAAAACTGAATTTGTAGCTCAGCCAAGTGACCAACTGAAGTAGATGTGAGTGTTGTTTGTTTCATGTTTCATTGCCGGCTTCCCTTTCCAACTCTGAGTCAACGAGATAATGAAAATAACAAAATGTTGTATAAGTTAAATGCTAAATGAGAAGGCTTAGGCATTTCAATAGGGACCTAAAAACTGAGCATGATACCAAAAATGTAGATTAGGAAGGATAAACAAATAAATAAATAAATAAATAAATAAATAAATAAATAAATAAATAAATAAATAAATAAATAAATAAATAAATA
>JAOXYM010000001.1:21624872-21638931 GCA_028567055.1 Leptatherina wallacei
ATGGTGACGCCAAGGCTGGTGACTTTGGGACGTACATAGTTTTGGAGGGGTCCCAAGTCAAAGAAGGAATTTCCAAATTCCTTTTGGGTCTTTGAGTAATACACATTCTCATTCTTCCTCACATCAGTTTTGAAAGCATGGGAAACAAGTGACACTCTGGGATGCCCTTCGCTTTCAAAACTGACCCAGTGAGCTCCTAAACAAACATCAGTATGATGAGTGAGAGCGAGTTGTTCAGGCTGATTGTGTTTGTTGTGTCTTGATTTGAATCTAGAGCACATATGTTGTCAGTCAGCATAGCTTAGCATAAAGACATCCCGCCAACAAGGCAACAGCTCCATAGTTCATATGTTCTATGTCTGTTCTGTTATCCGCATTGTTAATCTGTACAAAAATCACAGTATTGTATCAAGTAGTGGTTTAATGCATAGTTATATACCAAACTGTTTCTTGATCTGGAGCAGCTTCACCAAATATTAAACTATTCCTTTAAGATGCTGTTTGCTGACTCTCCTGGCAAAGTGACAGAACCAAAGAAAAAGCAAGAGCATCACCAAGAATTTTTTGTCATGTATTATTCATGCTTTCTTCTGTGTTGTACTCAGTCTACAAGTGTGCATACCTTTTGTAGAAAAACAGACAAAAAGACACATTCTGCCACTCTCCTCTGCATGTGTCACACAGATCTATTTACAACATGAGTGCACAATGCCAGCTTGTACATCTAGGGTTTCCTAAACCCAGCCGTACCTCCAACTGAAAGTCTCATTTTTCACACATCATTTGTCCTGCGATAGAGTTCGCGCAGTTTACAGGCATAACATTTGGCAAAGCAAAAGGTCGTCTGGAGGTTACTGTGTCGGGCTGGGTAAGTGGCTGACCCCTTGGGAGGGGTGGGAGTGTGGAATGATTCTCACAGAGGAAGTATGTTGTGCTAACAAAAAGGCTAGCAATGAATAAGGCAAGATAAGAATATCTATGTGCCATGTAGAATATTTCCAGTCTTTCTTAATCATGTTAAAGCTGTCACCACAAGTTAGTAAATCTCATTTAATACTACACCTTACTTCCGTCCTGCAAACAGTAGTGTAAGATAAGAAACAAATATCAGCACTCTGCCTTGTTCCTGCACAGTTCCACAAAAAAGACTACTCTTGTCATCCTCTATAGTGGATGACCAGATCAAACTGTGAATGTCTGAGCTGGTTTTTAGATTAGAACAGTTTACCTGTTTCTAATCTTCAGGAAATTACACAAAATAAGGGGAAATGGACAGTCAAGAGAAAGAGAAATGTGGAGATATTTAAGTTAAAGAGCTGTAGAAAATCAAATTTGCAACTGAAAACAGGGAGAAAATATTAATTCTTGATCAATATTAATCAACGACCAATATCTGAGAAGGGACGAAAAAAGATAACATTGAATGCATTCGGTGTTACCAGTTCATGAGGACTCCAAAGAAAATGTGCACATCAGCAGTTGTTAAATCTAATTCATGCTGATTTGGGTTTTGTGATAGTTTAAATTTGAGGCTGTGCATTTATCAAGTGAGAATGTGTGTATACTTATGCTCATCTATGTCTGTTAGTCTGCCTGGATGAATAACGGGGGTGGATATAATCCATCACCAGTTGATAGTACTCACAAAAAAGAAGCCCTTTTTGCTGAGAGGACAGCCCTTGTGTGGACAAAGACCACCATACTGGGGAC
Source organism: Leptatherina wallacei (assembly GCA_028567055.1). Lineage (NCBI taxonomy): Eukaryota > Metazoa > Chordata > Actinopteri > Atheriniformes > Atherinidae > Leptatherina > Leptatherina wallacei. Next base: position 21,626,583 of record JAOXYM010000001.1, read on the forward strand.
TTCATAGGACCCAGCTGAAAAGGTGTTGCCCAGAGTAACCCCATTCACATTAACAGGCATGCTGGCCAAAGCCAGTCATTACTGCTGACTTGGACCAGCCGGGCCACACATAGACCAGCCTAGAGCCTCAAAGGCCATTCACTCCACATCAGCCCACAGGCAAACGGCCTGAACTCTGCCACTGGGGAGCATCTAGAATTGTTACCATTCTATTCGACTGTCTGTCTTGGGAACTTCAATATGTGCAGGCTCTGAGTAGATCAATAAAAAGATTAAAATATTATCAAAATGATTATGGTTTGAGATTTTGTTTATTTGTAAAGTCCTGGCAACAATGTAAAAGGTTATTGCAGACATATGTTTTATAATTTAACTCTAACAAGCAATTTTTTGGGCAACTTGTTGCTCAAAAACCTATTTGACTTCCATGAAGTAAGATGAGACACTTAAACCTATGGCATTATTTTTACATGGACTATGATGCAACATGGACAAAAAGTAAATGTTAGTGTTGCTGCAGAGGAGGGATGCACCAAGAAACAGTATAAAATTGATGTTGGACTGGTTACAGACAAAAGTATCAATCAGCACAGGGGCAAATTGTGCTGTTATTGTATTTGTAGAACAATGATTAATTCGGACTATCACCTTATGCTCCACATGTTAACATCTTTGCAATGCTTACACCCTAAATACAGTTAATCACAAACATGTGATCTAAGGTTTGTAGTCTGAAGCAGGTTCAACATACCCAGGGTATATTTAGGTGATCTTGCTTAACTAATCCTAACAATGGAGATTTTGATAAGTGGTATTACAACATATAAGATCAAAGTGAAGTCAATCAAGGCTTTCCAACTCTGTGTCTAAGTGAGTTTGTGTCAAACAGATGGAGTTGGCAAAGATGATCAATTACAATAATTTCTAGGTGGCTGAGAAGCAACATAGCTGCTGCAGCCAAACCAGGAGGTAAGGCTGATGAGAAAAAGCTAACTATGCGAGTCTATGAATGAATAAAACGATCAATATCACTGCCTCGTCATAATAGCATAAGGAGATCTGATGAATGTGTTGCAGGTATATTTTTGAAGCATGTGATAAAGCTTCAGTGCAGACCTTGGGCCAACCCATAGGGTCAGTCACCTGAGAAAAATCCCAAAAGGCCAAACAGCCCCTATAGTTTGAACCTTTTGGATCACCAGATCCAGAATGTCAACATGATCCGGCTCAAACAATGTCAGATTATAACATCGACCATGATGTCATCTTGTAATGTTCTATTTTCTTTTTGTCAATGATTCTTGGCATTATCTGTTGAGTTAGAAGCTCTAACGGAAAAATAATACCCATCTCCCCATAGTAAAGAATCCTTTAAAAAACTCTTGGATCCAGATGGTGATCCAGATCACCCCTAAAATGTAATAATTTGTTTCTTAATTCCATTTCTGAAATTTCCTGAAAATGTAACCAAAATCTGTCCAGAAATTTTTGAGTTATGTTGCCAACAGAGAGACAGACATATGCTGCGTTTCCATTAGTTTTTCACAAAATAAAAGTGATATTTCTAAAATTTTGACAAAGTACGATTGCGATTTACAGGTGTTTCCATTGAAAGGTGTTTAGTGCATGAGCCGTAATTCTCGAAAAAATCTCATCCCGTGAGACTACACTTTAAGGAGGATGGAGATTCAAATCATTTAGCATTTTGGAGCAGCCATTTCGGTTGCTACTACTGCTGTTGCTGCTGTCTGCATCAGAAAACAAAAGCAGCGGGTGATAGTTCAGACACAAAATTCATAAATATGGAAGTGGACACGGATAAGGGATTTCTGGGAGAGAATTGTCACTGAGGAATTCACAGACTAATTATGGATTCAGGATTTCAGAATGAACCAGGATATGTTTAATAACCTCTTAGCAGACATTTCATGCCCTCGGGAGACAGTTCCTAGCCGGAAGCGAGTGGCTTTTGCTTTTTACAACCTGGCAACTTGCTCCGAGTACATGTCTGGTGACGTGTAAATGCGGAAAAAGTGTTTCCATCACACTTTTACCATGTTCATTGTATCAACAAACATACGCCGCCAAAAACATAATTAAAAAAAATTAACAAAAGCAGAAGAATGAAGAGTAGACATCCTTGACAGGATGCAGAGGCATTATTCATCTGGAGCTGTAACAAGAAGATGGCCTGTTGCAGTGTTCTACATAATTTTGGACATGCTGCACTTCTGCATGTGACCTCTACTGGAGCCGTATCGATGCCAGAATGGCCTGCCCTGTGTTCATTATTCAGCTCTCCACGTGTGATAGAACAAATCAATATCGGCTGACATCCAGCAATCTGCTAAAAAAGATTGAAAGGGTGGGAAAAAATTGGCCTCTGTAAATGCCACCGTGATTGGGTTTTTTTCTTATGCTGCACTGGCATGGTGCCAAAATGACCCCCTCTGGTGGTTCTTGGGGGTATTGGAATGTTGCCGGTTCCAGCGTTAAAAAAAGTTTCCTGGATCCAGATGGTGATCTGGATCACCCCAAAAATGTAATCAGTTATTCTTTATACCATTTTGGAGATTTCCTGAAAATGTAATCAAAATCCGTCCATTACTTTTTGAGTTATGTTGCTAACAGACAGGCAGACAAACGTACACCGCCGAAAACATAACCTCTGTGTATTGGCAGGAGTAATCATTAAGAGCAAAGACACAAAGAAGAACCCCTGGAGTTGTTATGGTAAAGCAGCTAAAGCAAAACTTTCTGTCTTTACATGCTGAGATCTGACTGACAATAAATTTGAACTATTAATAAAATAAGAAATAAGATTAATAATTAGAATGATACCAATCCACCAACAGATCACAAGCTTGAAGCTTTAGAGAGAAACTCTGATGCACTCTCAATGGACATGGCCTGGGATTTTGTAGGGGGTAGAATGTGAACAACTAATCTAGTGTACAGCTAACCCTGGCAAGATGGACAGAATACATCTTAACTTGTGAAATTTTGCCTGTATAAAATCAAACATTTGAATCTAGTATTCTGGACTCAAATGGCAAACAACATTCAAATTCAGCATGTAAATATATCATGCACTAGATTCGTTTTTTTCTTTCCCCCAAACAAACACACATCTGTCTCCCACCCTCACCCCTCCCTCTCCCTCTCTCCCTCACATTTCCCCTCCATCCTCCACCTCCACCTCTGCTCTCCTCTCCAGTACCCTCCCTGTGGGCAGGTGGTTGTGTAAATTTAGCCACAGCTAGGTGAGGTGCTTCCTGGGTAGACTGTTGGCAAAGCCACCTTTAGGGTGTTCAAGATGTCAGACGGAATGAGACATCACCTCGGCTGCCCTGTCAAGAAATTCACCACCTTCCATTTCCCACACAACCCCTAGGTCCTCGAAACACCGTGGGTGATGGGGGAATTCTTGTTCTGTGTTTTCTAATTTAGCCTGAAACACACCAGCCATTACCTAACCCAGAGCGCTGGCTGAGTGTTAATTGTGAAGCATTACTAAAGCTATTAAAACAGTGAGCTAGAGCCTGGGGAGAACAAATGCTAAAGTTAAAAATCAGAGACCCAGTGCTAAACGAATCTTATACGTTCCCTACAAAGGACCCCAATAAGGAGTTACTCTGCAGAGGATATTTACATTTTAAAATGATGAAAAGAAGTAGTAGTAGATATGAAAATTAGAGAATATAGCATAATGGTTAATAGTATTTAGAGATGTGATATCAAACTGTCAATATAAATAAATTAAAACTAAAGGTCAGAATTTTAGACAGAATATTTTCTTTTACTTTTTGTGAAGGTAAAACACTATGTTAGATGTGAGGGGAAATGCTGACTTTGAAATTGTAATTTGCACTTATAAGGTAAGAAGTTGTTGAAAAAACAACAAACAAACAGACAAACAAAAAAAACTGTATTGTGCAGCCCTAGCAGGTCACCAAACAATGAACTATGTGAGGAGACTCCTCACATTATTCATCTTCTGAAAACAGATATGGTATGAGGATGAGAAGAAGAACAATGCATCACTTCAATAGGACTTGTTTAGCTTCTTGTTTAGCTTCTTAAAGTGGATGATGACAATATGTCCTTGAGGAAAGTCACTTTAAATCAGATGACAATATTCAAGGATTGTTTTAAAACTGCCTCCTTGGCAATAATGAAGCTGTAATAGGTTAAATAGTTTCAAGGATTACATTATGAGAATTGAACGTGACATGTCAAACTAAAAGTATTTGAAAACAAGACAATAAAACTGTTTAATATCGTCAAAGTAAAGAACAGCACAGTGCGTCACTGCAGCTGCATGTGTTGGAATCAAAACCATCTACTTGTCAAAACAGAGGTTTAGTGTTAAATGTACTGTATTTGAATACTGGGAATCTATAGACAGCATGCTACAGGTGACAATTAATCCCAATAAAGATACCGCTTTCTTATTTACACACTACTCCACATTTTGCAAAAGTTTTCTGTAATTACAGAGCTTTCTATTTTGTGGTGGAGAAACTTGTAAGACAGAACTTTTTTTCCCCTAAAGTTGGAGCTTTTCTGTGGTTAGGATTATTTATCAAAAACCTTTGATCAAAAAACCACAAAAGCTTGAGGAGACTAATGAGTAAGAATATTACTTTGAGCTATGTAATTAGTGTGCAATTATATTCTGTGAAGTATAGGAAAAAAGAAAGGGTGCGTATTGAGATGGATACAGAATTCTGTTGAGTTGAAAAGAATAATAAGATTGGAAAGCGGTCCAAATGTGACTATCAGCTTCTTCATTCTCCCTTATTTCGAGTTGGGCGTTTTGCTGGGAAATGGGCGGCCTGCCAGATTGGGGCCAAGTCAGAGTTGTCAGGGGATTACAGTTCTGCCTTGCTCACTGCAGGGGGTGCGGAGTGGGCCTCAATTACCCTGGAGCGGCGTGTTTGATTTGGCCCGGCACTTTTGGGGACAGACCAAAAGCTGAATAATGCACCATTAGCAACTCAAAATCCTGCCCTAAAATGAGTCCACTTATGCATCACATACAGTAATTGTGTGTCTATCAAAGGCTGTCAGGTCCACACCAATTACCCTGATAACAACAAAACAATCTATGCATAATATTATCTGTTGAACACCTGTGGGCACCCGCACACAGCTAAACTTCTACCGCTCATTTAAAGCCTGTCGTCGACACATGGTGGCACACATGATGCAGTGTCAGCTTCAAAGTGCTCAAAGAATAAAATGCAAGGCTGCTTTGAGATAATCTGAAAAAAATGACAGAGACAGAGTGAGGGAGATCCCCCTACTCTGGCTACAGTTAGAGCCTGTGCAATTGAATTTCACAGGGTATGAGGCAGCAAATGGCATGTAAAGGCTGGTGCATCAGACGGTTCCTACCACACAAACCAGACAGATAAGGGAGGTGTAAGTGACATCATTAGGTAACTCTGCAAGACATCGGGGGCAGTTTGAGGCTGGCAGGGGGCTATGAGAACCAAAGGTCCTCCTTGAGCTCCATTGAAGAGCTACTCAGCCTGATATACAGGCACTTACAAACACACAGGGAAAATCACTTATACAAACAAGGACTCAAGTCAGACACAAGCAAACAACCAAGCACTGTTTTCACTCTCCACCCACAAATGCATGCACATTAACACTCATGGGCATGCACACATGCACACACACCACTTCAAACTGCAGACGCCTCATTGAGGTATCAGCCCCGGCGATTGTGTTTGTCCACCTGGGTATGAAAGAGCCATTCTGGCCTGTGTCGAAGAGACAGCAGTGCGGTACCGCTCAAGCCGGAGCCCAGCTAGGCTACGTCTGTCTCAGAGCTCTCAGGGAGGGGAGCAGCCAAGTGTGGATGCACCTCATTACCTCACTCATCCACACACCAATTACCCCTAAATAAATACACCCAGCCCACAGGCAGCAACAATGACATCCAGCCTGAATGGGAAGAAAGACGCCGTTCAGAGAGCATTTGCACGCACAGAAAAGTGCTGCTGGATAACGATGAAGAAAAGAAGTACAGAGAAAGAAGTAAAAAGAAGAACATGCAGGGGGCTCCAAGTCTTTTAAAGTGCTCACAGAAGAAATGAAGAAAGAGAAAGAATGAAACAAACACAGAGCAAGCAGAGGGAAGTGATTCAGAAAATGATAATTTCTTGCTAAATTTCACCCAACACATCCGCAAATGATTGTTGTGGCGGGGGAGGGGCAAAGTTTAATTGTTTTAATGCACGCAGCCATGAGATAGCTCTGGTGTAGACTAAAATGGTGATCACTGTAGCGCTGATGTGTATTTGCATGCAAGACGGACCGCTCGGGGTAATGGCAAGAGCAGTGTATCCAAAGGCCAAAGGAGGCATGCTAAAAAAGAGAACCAACTCAAAGCCAAAAAGATTGATATGCACAAAGTTTGGTAAAATATGGCGAGTTAATAAATGTGGCAACAAACATTCAGGCCTTGAGTATGAGAAAACAGTTTAAGCTGTTAACAGGGAAAAATCTCTGTTACCGGAGTGAGAAGGTGAGTGTAGGATGCAGAAAAAAAGACAGATGTGTTTTCAGGGTAGGGAGGTACAAATGAAGAGAGGAAGCCAAGAGATCCTTCATGCCCCCTTATCCCTCCACCCCACTCTCCCACCTCCCTCCATGTGGGATCTTTCTGCATGAGTGACTCTGTCATACCTGGGGGACAAAATTATCTTTTTCTCTCTGTTTCGCTCTCTCTCTTTTCCTCTGCCCCAGTTCTTTCGTTCCTCTCCTCATGTATATCAGTGCTGTAATTGTGTTGAGCCAAGCCTGGTTAGCTGTGCGGTGTTTAGTGGCAAATAAACCAAAATAAATGGAGTAAGTGAGTATAAATACCACAATCTATAATATTATTTCTTTAATTTTCTTATAACTTAAGCCCTCAATACATAAAAATTTGAAGCTCAACCAAGGACAAACTTGTATTTAAATTAATCACTACTCAAAAAATGAAGAAAAATAAGAGAATGATTCTCCTCCTCCTTGAATTCCCTGGGGGGAAAAAGATCAGGTGACGGGTGGTACAGCTAGAAGTTGGGATGGTGTGTTGGGCGGGTGTATCAGTGTGCAATTCCTGATAGGCTGCTCTCCAGTCATCAGAGTGTCAGAGCACATCCAAAACTTGAAAATAACTCGCATGACAGGAGCTGGTCAGTTCACCTGACTAGAGGTAGATTCCTGGTTAACTGAAACAACGGCTGGGAACGTGTCAGTTTTCCACGCTGTTGATTCAATGTAATAGACAGAAGATGATGGATGGAATGCAAGTGAAAGGAGCAGGTTTATTAGGATTCCTTCCTGATGGAGGGCTAATTGAGGGAGGGCATGTTGTGCAGGTCTGGTGCCACAGGTGGGTGGAGTAGCACTGACATGCTGTGGCAGCATTGTCAGGATTCCTGGTGTACAGCTCAGCCCTGCATGAGATTCTCAGGCTCTTTCATAAGAAAACAGGTGAGGTCTGTGAAGACCTACTGACTTTTTACAAAACATTCTGTTGCTTACATGTTTTTGACTGTGGCTGGGAATAAAGATAGAAAGGGCCCTTCACCCTTTTCCCCTCTTCCCAGCTTGACGTGGCCTGGAGGATCTCACCGATCACCCTACAACAACAACAACAACACATGTTGTTGTCAAACCCTAAAGCCCTTCACATACTCATGTACAAAGAACAACACATTTTCATTACTGTTAGTTGTTCTTATTTTGCTAAAGTCTGTAACTAAACGAAACAGACACGAAACACATATTTAATATGTCAACCCTGGTTTACTCTATATAACACTTTCTTAAAATGTGTGAGAAAATTTCTGAAAATGTTCTGGGAATTCCGTCATCTGGAACTTCTTCGTACCAAGGTTTGCGTGACCTGTGAGATTTCACACACTACCTGTGCCTGAGAGGAATGTACAGGAGATATGCAATATCCTGAAGTACACACCCAGATATGCCTCATGATCTGTTTGTTATCAAATTATGTTCAGTAGGCAGGATTAGACATCACAGTTGGTACCTATTTAAAATAACAAATGGAAACGGTTTTACTGATCAGTTTTATTGACTAATGCTCTACTCAGAACCCCATGTGTCTGTAGTTTGTATATAAAAACATAGCTGACTGAAGCTAAATTACTTGATCTGTGGTTTTAAGACTAATGAGAAAGCAGCTGCAAACGTCATCTATTTACTGTTAAAAGTGTGGAAAGTGCAATCTTACTTTTTGCAGCGCTCACTGGTAGAAAAAATATGCTTTTTCTTTTTGTTTTGATCTCTTTAACTTTAGCTCAGAAATGGCGTTACGCTCAATAAAAAAAATGTGTGGACTGTTATCAATTAACGTACATAAAGACTAAACCTTCATCAATGTCGAGCAAGTTCAGACTTTTTTAGAACTAGTTCAAAGTACAGTTCACTCACATAAAAACTCAACGAGTTCATGTTCACAGTTCACTATTAGAAATTCGGAAGTTCACAGTCCCAAAATGAATAAGTTCACATTTTCTCACCGTTTTATGTACTCCTCTGAATACTCTCCCTTAGGTTAGTGTTATGGGGTGCTATAAGAACTGGAACATAAGCCCCCACAGTCATCTGAGCAGATACATGCACATCTCTGCATTTCTCAGCTTGAGTCTCAGAATCTAACTGTGATTTAAGAAAACGAACAAGCAAAACAAACAAACAAAGATATGTTATTTAGTGCACAGCCTACCTGACTAGATTATCTTCACACATATTAACATATTAGCCAGCGGAGGCCCAGTGACAGCTGCTTTGGTACACCTTTTTTGGTCAGACTCTGTTGTGCTGTCTGCTGTGTAGTTCAACGGATGTCTATATTACACATCGGTTATTGCCCTATAAATAAATACATAATTGCATATACTGTATTTATGTCTGATTGATGCAGCAATCATTGCAAAGTCTGTGGTTTTAGTTGGAGAGCACACTTTAGAGGTTTTAAGAGGAACAATTCAGCATTAAATGTTCACTGTCAACAAGAAAGTTGTTCAAGGCAGTGAGAAAGAGCTGCATCTACTTCACATCTGTCAGCTAAAACCTGCCTCATTCAGTTCAAAATTCACAGAAATGAATAACCCCACTAATGAATATGCTCGTTTTAATGCATTCACGCACAACATGGACTTTTATCACATGATAATGGAGTTTCTATAGTTTTTAGTGACACAAACATCTTGCCCTAAACTCTGTGACTTTAAATCTGATTGCCCTCTAAACTTTATTTTGAATCATAAAAATGTTTAAAGAACCATTGTCTATATTCATACTACTATATTCATTAATTTGTTTTAGATTATCACAATACAACATTAATCATAATGATATATTAATGATTTCAATACTTATATGGAAAAAAAACATGTTTGTGCTCTTGAGCTTTCTCATGCAAATGAAGTTTAGTTTGCGTCACCATGAGCATGCCAGGTGTGATATTCAGCTATTGTTTTTGAGTGCATGCGAATCACTTCTGGTACATGACCTGTTCAGACAGGTATTTGTAAAGCTTGTTGTTGGAAAACAGAGTTAGTATTTTGCCTTAAGTCTTACGTGTCAGCATTCATATAAATCAAAAATCCTACATATGTAAATAATGACTATACAAAAACTAGTATCCAACTTTTTTTCACCAGTGCATAAGGAAAATGTCCAGAACTGTTGTATAGGAAATATGAACACAGGGATTAAACTTTTCAAGGTTATGATAGATGGATGACCTATAGTACTTAACAACTGAAAGTTAATCAATTTTCACAGAAGTTCCCCTCCAAATAGTTTCCAAACAACAGTGTTAACCACCCAGGACTACAGTGAGCAAGTAACTTAACTGTTTTGTGGACCAAGAATTTGTCCCACAAGAGAACCTTTATGGCACACTTTTAGAATAGCAGTACTTAAAAAAATAAGAGATCACTCATATTGGCAGTATACATTGGCAAACACATTTAGTTAATCCGCCAAATCCCCAAATTAACACCTTTTTTGGTGAGAAAGCTCAATTTGGAACACATCGCACCAACACCACAGCTGGCATTCAAGGGTAAAATTAATTACTTCAGATACATGTGCTTCCTCTCAAAGTGGCAGACTTATTTGCATTGAAGAACATTCAGCAGAAGTAATCGATGCACACACAAAATACGGCCACCCAATGACCCCCGCCCCATCTCAAAGTCTCCTCCCTATCCCAAAAGCCCTGACGGCTCAGCCATGCATGGAGTAACAAACACAGGTAGCGAGAGCAAATCAGACTGCAACAAAACACAGAAACATGAATGGGAAGCATTACAATGACGGGTTGGATGCAGGACAATGGGCCCAGCATTAAACAAACGGCAAATCCCAGGATGGGCTGCGGGAGTATGATACAGATTACAGGCACCTAGTCCCTGATGGGGAGCAGGGGAGAGGGAGAAAAAAGGACACAATATTGCAATCTGACAGCTGATGTCTTCATATAAATGTATGAATTTACATTCCAATTAGAGGAAATTTACATCTTAATCACAGTGAGCAGTGTGTCGGTCCCCCGGTTAGTGTGTTGCTACGGTAATGAGGTGGGATGCTGCTGTGCTCTCTCATCCAGACTGTGATCTGTCAGCAGACAACACCTCCCTGTTATGAGGGAGCTGTACCCTTAAATGCAACCGCCACCACAATCCAGTAATATTCATTGAAATCAGTCTTAAATACCAACAAGGTGCGAGCTGCCACCCGAGGATAATGTGCCAAATATGGAGTTTGAAAACCATCAAACATATCTTAAATACAGCGCACTGAACCAGGAATGTCTTTAACTGTCACTCAAGTGACAAGCTTTCAGTACTCTACGGTATTCCATTTCTAATTTCCATACTAATAATGGGTATATTATCTTTAATGGTTTGATTTTGTTTTATGGCATTTGAATGGATGGTGAAGCTGTCTGTGGAATTACTCAAACATATCATGTAACCAGATCACATGCTGCTCTGGTTCTAACAAAGGTAATATGAATGAGTGAGATTGAAGAATTGTGAAAGTATCATCAATATCTTTCTAATCAACATTTACATTGGTGTAAATCACAGCATTCAAAAAACCCTAAGGGGGAGGATGTAATGAGTGGTCTGATAGCGTGTGTAAACTTGTGAGAACAGAAGAAAAGCAGACAAGCAGGAACAGAAGTGGGCAAAAAGGAAAACCCGCTGAAAGAACTTCTTGTTTAAGTTTCTAAAGTCTAATTGAGGAAATTTGTTGTGGTTTAGGTCAATTAGCAGACAAGAGTTGCTAGTTGGAAGTTTTGAAATGAAAACCACATACAAGCCTGAGGCCTGCAATGAACATGCAATGAAAAAAAGAGCAAAAAAAAAAAAGCTGCCCTACTGATGGCAATTTTAACAAATCCAGGTAATCAGTCTTTTAATTTAAATATCAGACTTTAAATATTCAAACTTGCCTGAAATGACTTCAAACCAGTGAAATCATTCACTTGTATGAGAACACTGATTGCTGACAATGCAATCAGGAAGAGTAGATTAGCTACTACCAAATAGGAGAGCACATAAATCATTTTAACACAGTCCTTTGCCATCTTCACGCTTGACTTTAATACTGAGATATGTGAACAAAAAAATTGGAGGGAAATGAGGCATGGCTTCTTTATCAGCTACCTCGTAGCCAATCAGACCTCTCCTGCCAGAGACACTGCTCTAATGGCCGATATCTATGGGAGCAGCCTATTACTGGATACTGCCTGTAATTAAGACAAGTCAGATTACACCAGGCCACTGCATCCTCTCTGATATGTTGGCTGCCATTAGGGCCTGAAGTGGTAAAACACTTGTACACTGCAGTGACAGAAGAAAGAAGACTCGTGGTGGGAGGGGGAAAAAACAAACAAACAAAAAAAAACAAAACAACCACACTCACAAAAATGCTGCGTCTCCAAGGTAAGTGGTGAATGTGTCCCAAAACATTCCATGGAGTGATATGTGGGGTGTGGCTACGATTCCACTTTAAGCTAGAGGGTGTTTTGAGAGCATGCCTGAAAGCTGCACATAAACCCTTTGGCACTTATCTTGCATATTCTAACATTGCAGATTGATTCCCATAGGTTTTCTTTTTTTGCTTTTGCACTTCTGTCTGAGTATTTAAATGAGGTCGCCTACCTTTTTTTTTTTTTTGCCAGTGTAGGGAGTGTGTGTTGGGTGCAGCTTTAATGCTCACTATAAATGATCTGCATAAAAGGAGGTTGTTCACTTTGATGTCTTGTGAAATTTGCATGGAGAACCACATTCATTAGGAT
>JAOXYM010000001.1:21674323-21688280 GCA_028567055.1 Leptatherina wallacei
TTCTCCTGCCACATTTTGCCCTTCCACTAGACTTTCCATTGATATGCTTGGACGCAGCACTCTGTGAACAGCCAGCCTCCTTAGCTATGAACTATTGTGGCTTACCCATCCTATGAAGGGTATCAATGATGGTCTTTTGGCCAGTTGTCAAGTCTGCAGTCTTCCCCATATTGAACCGAACCGTTTCTGGGGAAACCTGTGCAGGTGCTTTGAGTATTCAAATTTTTTGAATTCCTGTTTTCGTGGGTTTTATGAGCTGGAAGCCCAAAATGTGTGAAAATAAACAAATAAATACTTGAAATCATTTGAATTGTGGTCCTTGAATCTATAATCTATGAAAGTTTAACCTTTTTAATGGAATTATAGAAGTAAATAAACTTTTCTATCATATTCAAATTTTTTGGAAAGGGTCTGTACATCACCCCTGTAGTCATGTGGAATTAATTAAAAAACACAATCTGATCTAGAATTTCACTAAAGCAGGACCTAAATAAGAAAAGAAAACTATTATTAAAATTCAGACATAAACAGGCAATATGGACCCAGTTGCTGATAAAACATTGTTATTTTACTGCATTCCTATAAGAACCTTGCAAACTGAGGTTTATAAACACTCTAGAAATGGGTGAGAAACCTACTTGTTTAGTTTAGGCAAGTAAACATAGGCCCTCTTTTGCATAAACTGTAGCTTTTGCATCTAAAGATTACCATAACTAAAATGTAACAGTGACAACACTAAATAATGTGATATATCCCCACTGGGACTTCCTCTCTCTTAATAAGTCTTTGATATGCAAAGAGAGGGTGAGGCTATGACCCCTCCCACTATCAATCAGTGAGAGAGAGGCCCTCCTCCTGTATGCTGAGTGGCAGTCAACTTCTGGGGCTACGGCCCTCTCCCCAAATGATTATGCCGGGAAACATTTCAACAATGCTACAACCATGCCACCCTCGACCTCTCAGATACCCTTGTTGACCCTGACACATGTTGGAAAAAGCTGTGTGCCTGCCCCATACAGCAGGAGATGACTACATTGTATGAGAATCATCCACTAAAAGTGGTTTTCTACATCTTATGAAAAGATGATGATAAAAAAAGTTTTCACCAAATTTCTTTTTCACAAACTAACAATTGCACTGAATGATCCTAAGGAAGATGTATTGAGGTCATCTTGAGGTCTTTGCAATTGGCTTGTCAAGTTTTGTAACTCTTGCAAAAATCTTACTTTGGAATACCACAAATGTCACCCTAAGACTTTAAAGAGTAAATGGCACATCCTCTCTTACCTGTAAGATATCATGAGGATTATCTTGAGCTGCTGCCACAAAAAGTTCATGTCGACACACCACTCCTTCAGCCAGAAAGTACTTCAAGATCATGCGAGAGTAGCTATCATATCGGTCTTCCTCTGACAGAAAGAAAAATACATAACAAAATTTTATTTTAAGCAGAGAATTTAATGTCGTACTGTTGAACATTACTGGCAAAATCTATGAAAAAGACATTTTGATATTAAACAATTGTCTACATGAAATCAGACACCTATCCACAGATCCGACAGTCCATGACATCATCACAGCTGGGAACTATAATTGATGTAAGGACCACATTCTGGTTACCTTTTTGTAGGCAATACATGATGGCACAGAAGCATAGGTGTTACAGTGTGATCTGACCATCATTGTGGCAAGGTGACATCTTCAGCCCTCTTGTTGGGTATTAACAGTATCCCTGTCCACTTTCAATATCTCAAGCCCAACCAACAGCAAAGGTGAGAGAGAGACACCTGCCTTAAGCATTCACCTGACCCCTCCCACTAAACAGAAATGTACCTATGTGGTCAGGATGACTGACAAGGGAATGCAGGAGGAGGATGAGATGGTAGCTGTTCTTAAAATGCCTCTTGACATCTGGCTCAATTGAATCTGCTTGTTTTTTCTGTACATTCTGATGGCAATGACATCCCTTCACAACTATATGTCTATTGTCATTCACATAAGGCATATTTGTAGGAAAAAAAGATATATTCAAAGGGGGTGGATACATCCCAGCTTCAGGGAATGACACTGGAGCATCATCTTGAAGAGTGTAGAAAGACAAGTAATTGTAAACAAGCACATTCTTTCCCAAAGATAACCTTTCTTATAGTACATAATGCAGCCACCTGACTATTACACACCCCAAACCTGCAAAAAGAAAAAAAGGAAGAGAAAAAGTGCTTGATCACCATGAAACCCAACTGAGCAGGGCACATAACTCTGTCCAGCATGCTGCTACTGCTTCCTGTCACCGTCACTATTTTGTATAGATTTCATAGGCCTTTCTTCACAATGACAAACAGTGGGCACACAGACAAAGGCAGCAGTGACAGTTAAGGTAATGGGCACACAGCTGACAGCTTGGGAATGACATCCTGATGTGTTATCCTCGAACATCCGGAGAATTCTGCCCCCTCCCACGTTCCTTGTCTATGTTCTCACCTACGGACTTCAGATGGCCCAGGAAATTCCATGGCTCTTCAATTTGTTGTCGGTGGGGCTCCCTGTTCTCTTATTGATGGGTTTCTAGGTCAGCAGGCCTTTGTGGCTTTCAGCAGGCCCCACAAAGACACCCAGATGGGCCCTCTCAAGATGGGGCCTATTGTGCTTGTGTTTCTATGGGAGCCTTACAAATGGAACCTCCAGGAGTCATTAGGCTGTTGAGGTAGGGGGTATGAGGAGGGGGCAGGAGGAGGTGGGGTATCGGAGCAACAGGGGGTGGGGGACGGTCATATCTTTGAGGTAAATCAGTCACTCTGGACAGTCATGGATGATATTTTTTCTTTTCTTTTGCATATTCTGACTAAGATTTGATAAAGGGAGGGTGGAAGGGGGTGCCTCTGCTTCATTTGCCTTCAAACAAGGGAGTGGGAGTGCAAAAGTCCTGAATCATATCTGCTGAAGCTGCAGGGGGAGGAGACAAAATATCTAGGTCACAATGTTTACCCCTTGTACGTCTTTGGTCTCTAAAGTTATTATTTCTACTTAGCAGCTTAGTGGTATTTAGGAAAGAGGAAAAAATAAACATTTTAAAAAAAAACTCAGCAAAAAGCTTTGAAATCATCTGTTTTTACCACTGTCAATACAGCAACAAATTAGTTGCATGAACTTAGAAGACAAATAACTGAGTTTTTTTTAGATACTGTATATCTACTTGTTAAATCAAGTGTTTGACGGCTGCTTGTTGCCGTCAGGTAAATCATGTAAGGATTTTTTCAATGTTCACCTTCACATGACTGTAGTTTTTTCAACAGGATCTATCATTTATGAACAGTGGACTTGTCCTCAATGGAGTGTCTAACAAAATCACATATTTAAGACAAGAATAACTCAAAATAAATAGACGCCTCACTGACCGCATAAAATTGGAAAGATTTACATGCCAGGTACCTACTCTAACCTACCCTCTTGGCACTTTACTTAGAAGCTCTAGCACAAGCAATAAGAGAGGACTGTAATAAACAGAGACCTCTAGTCAATAACATGAAACATAAAATAGTGATGTATGCTGACAATGTTTTCCTATATATACACCATCCACTGACTGCCTCTTTTGGCACATACTCAGGCTGTAAGCTTAATGTACAAAAACCGCAAATATCAACATTTAACTATAAACCATAACCTGAGCTTAAGCAAAGAAAACCCATTGACTTCTCTCAAAAAGCAATTAAACATTTGGGAGTATGGTTAACACACTGCCCAAATGATCTGTACAAGGAAAATTATAAAACTACAAACAAGAAAACTAAAGATGATCTAGAGACTGGTCAACATTTCTACTGAATCTCAATAAAAGAATCAATAATATAAACATGTCTATTTTAGCTAGACTGCCGTATCACTTTATGTCACTATCAGTTAAGATTCCAGCCAGTCATTTTTATGAATGGGACCAACAGCTTCACAATTTATTTGGAAGGGATAGAAAGCACGGATTAGATAAAGAACCTTACTACTCAATAAGAAGGGAGGAGGTATGTCACTCAGATGGGTTCAATATGAAATAGAATTTTAATAAAATACTATGAACTCTAGATTTGTATGCCTGAGGAATTAAGTCATTACTGCTTATTGTAATATAATGAGGAAGGATGCTTTACAAAACTTTCAGACACAAAGAGAAAAATAAAATTTTGAAAAAAATTACTTTTACAGGTATTTAAAATTACAATATTATTTTAAATGAATCTGAAAAAATGAAATAATTATGGAACCTGGTGAGATAACACAATAATGGTAAAGGAATACACTGGCACCTCTAAATCTGTAATCTCAAAATTTTACCAATGTATTGCAAGAGGTAGAGGAACTACTACAACATACATCAAGGGGAGATGGGAGAGACAACTAAATCTTAAAATAACAAATATGCAATGGGAGAACATGTGTGCAGCATTTTTTTCTACATCTTGCTCCATGTATTGTGAATTTTGTTGGTAGAACCTCATTCATGTTTTCATTACTTCTAAAATGAAAACATTTATAAATACAATGGATCACTCATGCTGGAAAAATAGTGGCAATGATGAGGCAAACAATCACCACATCTTCTGGAGCTCTTCTGGAGTTCACAACTCACTTTGGGAAAATATCTGGCGAATTACGCAACGCATTCTTGTGCAGCGGATCTCACGGACATGTGTGACACTTTATCTTGGGGACTTACCGGAAGGAATAACAGGAAATGATAGATAGGCTACCTTTTGAAAATAATGACATATGCAGCAAAAAATAAATAAATTACTTGTAAATGGTTACAAACTGGCCCACCACTAGTGAATAATTGGCTAGAAGTCATGAAAAAGATCCACAAGATCTACAGCTACACACTGTCTCTACACACTGTCTCATTCTCACAGCTACTATTGTGCACTTTTAAAGCTATGAAATATTAATGAGTAAAAGTATTTAACTAAAGTTAATTCTGATTAATGAGGGTACACTCAAGTAAGAGGCATTTACATAAACTAAAGGAATGAAGCCATATATAGTTAACATAAAGCAAGCTGGGCAGCTTTGTTCATCCACTTGCAAAAACACAAGAGATGAGAGATCTTCAGACAGCAGGCATACTGGACTGATCCCCCTCTGGATGACAAATCAGGACAGACAGCTCAAGACACTTCAAAGGCAGACAACGACCAGTCTGATAATTTTATGTCTGTGCCTCACAAACAGGCCATCACAGCTAAAGGGGAAGACTGTAGGAGATGACTGCCTGAAACAAAACAAACACACACTCCAAACTCCCCCCCACCTATACCACCCACTCACACAACAAAACGGACACACATGCAGCACATTGTGCGCAAACACACCATTTTCAGAGACAAACACAAGAGAGTGCACACACACGCATTTCACCTTTACTGTGTCTCTCATTACCAGATGAAACCAACCGTACATTGATTCACAAAATGGAAGGGAAGAACGCATTAGTGTGTAATCACTGACTCCTGCATCGATTGGGGGGATGAATTAAAGGGCAAAGCAATATCATCAGTTGGTATAGGCCTTGGCTACACACAAATTACAGCTTCAAGGGGAAACATGACTACCTTAACCTTACTGTCTACCAGTGCATATAGCCTAGCCTTCGATGAATGATAATAATAATAATAATACAGTGGAAGACATTTATGTCCCCAGAAAACCCACTTGCTTTTTATGTTAATCTGAAAACTTCTAGAAAACATCTGCAGACAAGCATATCAATTAAGGATTACACTTAAAGTCTGAACACCTGGGATTCTAACCAGAGACCTTCAGGTTATTAGTTACTTTCTGTGCTAGAAAGTAACATACTAACCACACAGAATCTGCGAAAACGCAGTATCGACAGCTGCTTGCTAGAGTTACAGATTTCAATTAATGGAATACAGTGTATATGAGGTGGTTGTCGTGTTGTTTTCTAAAATCTTTGATTCTTACAACTCCATAACTCAGAGTGCTTTTAAGAGTTTCCGAAAAGCAGAAAGCTAAAATGTTTCAGGAAAAAGCAGCAACAGTAAGAGGCTACAATATTTGGATGTTGATACATTATTTTATATATTCACCTAAACATATTTAAGTCACAACTGTGTAACAAAAACAAGCTTAATTGTCTCTAAAAATGACTAACAGGCCATTCCAGATAAAATTGTTGACTGTTTGAGAAAACTACCCAAGGATTCATGCAGGTTGCAAACTAATGGTATCTGACTCTGAAACAAGTGTTTGAAATGATTATGATAAAAATCATGTTTATCTGGAAAACTATCGCTGGCTTTTGCTTCTTTCACAAAGCTAGAGCAGATACAAAAATTGTTGTCCACCAAATTTTCAAGAATTTTTTACAAATCATTACGAATGATTCTGCTTATATCTTATCTAGTGTCAAAGCAAAACAGACATCAAGCACAAGAAATAACCAATCAGTTCTTGATTGGAAAATATTAAATGAAAGCTCACCAACGAGAAGCACAGTTCCAACAGCTAACCCACCACCTGTTAGTGAGGAAAAAAAGTAAGATTAGTGACATATTACTATCACAACTGTCTCTTCATTTATCTGAAATAGTTGAAACCTCAATTTGGCCAACTTATTCTTCCCATATTCTCCTTATTGGACTCCAGAGCAGAATTCAAGTTTATAAGATACACCACAATAGTTATTTTGACCTGTTGCTGCTCAACTTTTATCCATGAGTGCTTTACAGAGAGTACAATAGCAGGTTCCTGAAGATAAAACAGTTAGTTTGGGGGGTTTAGTTATGCATTTCCCTCTGTGACGTTGTCGGTGAAAAGTGCCTGACAGAGCTGGCTACCTGAAGAGAGATGTCTTATGTTTTGTTTAAAGTATGATGGTAAGAGTTCCACAAATCCAGTAAATTTGAATCATTATAATGTAACCACCATTGTGATCTATATTGTTACACCTTGCCCATTCCTTGTGTCACAAAGTAATCACCTGATCACAAATATTTGACCTGACTGTGAACAATTTGTTTAATTATTTGGAAAAACAACCCCCCCAAAAACTAAAATATAAGCTGATTAATCTTTGTTCTACAGTCATTTTTGTGCCAATTTCTGTAGCTTTCTCCACACTCTTCAGCTGTGTTTAAATTCCCTTACATTATAATCTCAAGGTGTTAAATTTAGATGGATGTTCTATCAAATCCATTGCAGTGGGCTCCTCTTAACATTAATTATATTAATCTAGTAACAATGCCAAACACCAGAGCCTCACTGCAGGTCAATTTCACTCTTACACTAAATAACAAAAGAGAAGAAATCAGTAACCTGGAGGGAAGTTGTCAGATTACCAGCTAAAAAAGGTGGCACTCCAAGGCAATAAAATAAAAAATCTAAAAAGCATCATGGCAATAAATGAAAGGGGAAAAAGACAAATATCTTTCAGACAACTAAAAGCAAAGAATAGTGGCACCCCTCTCTACAACACCACTGAGACTATAATATAAGTAGCCTATAGTAGTTCTATAAAATCATTACAGTAGGCTTAGTGTTACAGATTAAGAAAGTGAACATCTCAGCTGTTGCCAAAACAAAAAACCTTAGTTAGGGTTGCACAATGACAGTGTACTAAATTGTCATGTAGCCTTTGAAAAGCCTACATTAGTGGTCAATCAAGCAATAGTAGTGTTTTTTTCTTCTTTTTTAAACCTACTCTAAGATGCATTGTGCATAATGACAATGAAAGCTGGTCATAAAATGAGTTATGACCAACGTTCCTGTATTTTTTTTACAATCACAGTAACTAGAGAGAACTCTAAAGACACAACTTGATGATTAACATTTATATGGGACAGATGAATAATGAATAGTTTGGGTTCCGACCGGATTTGTGTATGCTAACCGTTAGTCAACCCAGTTAGTATGTGTTGCCCTGACAGCAAAACAAACTAAACAAAAGCAAAAAACAAAAAAACACTATACTGTAACAAATTACATTGTTGACCTTACAGAAGTGGACTGCAATTACATGATAAAACGGACAAGCTTGTTATGCAGCTGCGCCTACAAATAGTGATAAGTGTTAACATTAAACACCGTTAGCCTGTGCTAACTATTTGTACATCTAAGAACACTAACCGAGCAGGTAGTCGAGTGACGTGACACCAGTCGAAATTAAGAGTTGTCCATTTTGAACCGAAGGTCTAGTACCGGGTATGGAGATTAATTTGCTTCTAGTTTTCTTCTGAAAGCTTGTACTATTGAACGTTGAACGTTCAGCTAAGGGGTTACCCACACTGTTCATGGGAGCTGCCATATTGCTAGTAACGTGGTAACGCTTGATAGTGTTTTGGAACACGTAATCCAATCAAAGAAGAGTTTAGTAAAGCTCAACCAATGAGGGCATTGATTGTTTCGATGCTGCTTTTGGAAGCTGTCAAAGGGGAAGTTCAATTTATCATGGTTAAGTGCCTGGTTTGAGCGTTGAATCACACATTGGTAAGTTACTAAAAACATCCGCAGATTTTTCACAATTTAACAGCTGCTGTTTTGCGTTCCTACGTTCTTTTAACAGAACACGAGCGTATGTGTTTTTGGCTATGACCGGAAGATAATCCGTGTGTGAAATCATCGTTTTGTTCCTTTGTTTTTGTCTGTAAATGACCCTGTTTGTTCAATACAGAGTAAGTATTGTTTGGCAGAATTGGCCCCTTCGACTTAGCTCTTCTGATCTTCGAGTTTCAGTGAGCTGAACGGAGTTAACTACAGTTAAACCTGTTCGTCAGTAGCACAATGTCAGCACCAGCTGTATGCAGAACATTTTGTTCTGTTTGGTCTAATTATATAAGGAGATGTCACCGCATAAGTATACTAAGATTTTTTTGACAATGAGCACAAAGTGGGAACATGTAATTGAGAAACATGTAAAGCAACCCTTTACTATAACTAGAACTAAAATAATTATTTTGTAGTAAATTAAAGTATGGCAGGTGGTAAGGAGGAAAGACATAATATAATTTTTATTTCAGTTATCCTCTATGCAGAAAGCATAATTCATCTGAAGTGGTTCCCAATATTCAAACAGTTGTGTGTGAAATGTAAATAACAGAATGCAAAGATCTGCAAATCGGATAAACCAAAATTTCTTTCACAGTAGAACTTAGAAAACATATCAACTCTTGAAAGTGAGACACTTATTATTACTTGGGAAAATATGTCATCTTGCTTTTGATGGCAGCAACATGTCTAAAATAAAGATCTGTGCCATGTTTACCAATGTATAACAACACCTCTTCATTTAACTACAATCTTTAAATATCTGGAAATGAAGAAAGTAGTTGCTTTTGAACTGAGCACTGATATCAAGTCAGATCCCTCACTTCTTTGGATTTCTAAAAAGATTTTAAAAGTTTTATTGCTTTGACCACAGAATAGTTCTTAACTGTGCTCAGTTCATTTTAAATGAGCTTTGGACTAGAGATGAAGACAGTGCTTCTTGATCATGTTCACATACGGCTTCTACTTTGCATAATAGAGCCTGAAGCTGTATTTTGGGCACTATAAACTGTGTTCACAGACAGTGGTTTCTGGAAGTGTGGAGCTCATGCAGTGGTTTCCATAACAGAATCATACCTATTTTTATTGCAGTGCTGACCAAGAGGTACTGGATCACAGGCCTCCAATACAGCCGTACAAAAAGAAATGTCTACAGATTTTTTTTGATGATATTTATATTGTAGATGATGCAGGGCTTGTTTTTCTTGGTTGCACTGGTATTTCTCAGGTCTAGGTGTAGAACTTTAACTTTCATGAATGTCTGTCTGCGTATTCTCTGTTCATTCCCTGTTCATTCCCAGCCAATCAGAGGATGGATTCTCTCCTCTGATTGGCTCTGATCAGCAGTTGTACAACATGTTGGTTTGAAATTGCGAGCAGGCGTCATAGGCTTCTGGTATGAGGAAGAACAACCCTGGAATCACGGAATTTGACAATAAAAGTGGAATCAGTTTTAAAATGGGGAATATTGTGGAATTGACTCATATGAGGGTGCGATCTGGTCTCTGAGCCAGCAGTGCTGAGATCATATAGTGGCTGTGGTGGAATGGTCACGACCAGTCCGGTAGTGCCTGCGACCACTCAGTCATTGGTCGAGAACACGTAAACAGTGGCCACGACCTGAATTGGCCAACTTCAAAGAGGCTGCTAACATTCTGGACGTGGTAGCATGTTTTATAAACCATTCTAAAAGAGGCAGCAACGTGTATCTATCATTTCCCAAGCAGTTGTAACCTTTATAAACCATTCTGAAAGCAGTAGCAGCCGGGGTGCAACTGTTCTGACAGTGGCCGCTAACACTCAGTGGTAGCGGCCACTTTCGGAGTGGTTGCAGCCACTTCTGGATCTTGGCGTCACTCCTCGAAGCCAAAAGAAACAGAAATGCTGGACGGGAGTGAAACGTATTTAAACCAATGACTGTAGATTTAAACAGCTACAGATTCCCGTCTGTGTGATGACACTTGAACTGATGAGGGTCAATTCTCACCCAGAAGTTCAGCAGTGACTTTAGAGGCTAACAGAAAGTTGTCCAAAAAGTGTGGAAATGCTACCCTAAGTCGGCTAGGATCTGATGCAGTTTCATGTTTTGGTGTTTTGTTGTAGAAACAGAAGTTGCCTTGCATTAACCAATAAATTAATCTTGTCTTCTTCATCAATAATTCTTGATGCAGCGCCGCCAATATTATATAATTATATCCTTACAATATAAGGTCATCGCTGCACACTTTTGTGCTGCGTTCCATTTGAACTCGGAATTTCCGAATTCCGAGTTGGAAGTTTCAACTGGAACAGCCCCTAAGGTCGGATTTTTCAAAGCACCGTAACTAAAAATTAGAGTACATAGAGGTCTTCTGTTAACTTCTTTACAAAGTAGAGATTAAGATAAACTCTGAGAATTATTGTTTGACTTCGAGGGACATAGTAAAACGAGAGACATGATCATTTGAATTTAACTGTATGAAAATAATGTGTGTTAAAGTGGGATATGATGGGATGATCAGGCTCATTCTAAATTTATATTCTCATCATTAATTAATTTAGTGTTGTTATTTATATATGGAAACAATCTTAAAAGCCACTAGTTCCAGGTTCTAGTGGGAAATGTTATCATTTGAACAATGCAAAGCTGCAGATAAAGCCAGAATCATGGAGGCTGCCGAAAACCTCAGACGAAAAGTTTTGCAGTGTACATACTACGATTACATTACCAAAACCACCACCCTGATGTGGGAACAATATCCTGGTGCGCTATAAACAAATGGAAGACATTTAGCAACAGGCTAATACATCAGATAGGATGCTGAAAACTATAGGAGTTATACATGAAAGTTAGCTTAAAATAAAACAAACTGACTTGCACTGCAATGCAAGAACATTGTTGTTCCTTTATACGTTTGTTCCGTACGTGAACCATCAAGATGTGGGGTGGTTATGAGTCTCGCGATGTTAGCTGTGAGCCTTCGCCTCGATTTTAATGTTCTTTTTGTCAACATTACTCTGCCGACAAATGAAGTTTGTTTGGGAATATATTTTTCAAATGCATATAGCAGTCCTTTGTGTCTTGTTCTCCCTGATAACAATTTTTTTTTTGGAATATCTTTCACCAAAGACCGCTGAGATCATTTTACATGCTGGCGGAGAGAAAGGCCTAGCAACTGTAACCATGGGGGGCGGGACTTAGCGAAGAGTCAGTTGCCCCAGAGAAATGGCTTTTGTGTGGAAGCTGCCATATTTATTTCCGAGTTGTGAACTGGAACGCTGTTATCTCTGGCCTGACGTCATTCCCAGTTCCAACTTCCCAGTTCTGAGGTAAATGGAACGCACCTTTGGTATCCAGTACATTCTCTTTCCATTAAAGGCCATATTTTATTAATTTATTTTGGGATTTTTTATTTGTGTTTTGCCACTTGTAGCACTTGTACAAGAGTTTGATATTTTGTAAATTTGTTTCCTAAAATTTAGATTTGTTCCCTAAAATATGATTTTTTTTATGATTTTTTTCAAATTTGCAAATGTGTAACAAATGTTTTTAAAATGAACCTGATAAGTTGCAACATGTTCTTCAAGCTGTTTTTTTTTCAGTACTACTTACATTTCCAGGCTTTTGTCTCCCTTTCCCAACTTTTTTGAGATATATTGCTGTCATCAAATTCAAGTTGAGCTATTTTTTCATAAAATAGTCAAATGTCTCACTTTCAGTATTTGACATATTTTTTGTTTTTTTTGTTTGTAAGATTTGATGGTTTAATGGTTATTGCCTTATTTCTTTGCTGTACTAGTGGTATGCAAGTGTATGCAGACACATGTGAGATTATTGTTCAATACCTAGTGCTGCCTAAACATTTGTAACACTTTGATGTGTTATTAAACTGTTGGAAACTTATGAGATAAAAATTGAGGTGTAACTAAAATTTTGAAGAGAGCTGGGATTCAGGCATGTATGTGTCTTGGTTATGTAGTCATGCTTTTAATTAAGTTTACTTCATTTAGAAGAATTTTAAAGAACAATAGTATAGTGACTGGTGATGAATCGGACTGAGAGCAGGCTGGGCAAGGACATCTTATGTCTATAACTGTATTTCTGTTACTTTATTGTACATGAACAATTGGTTAATTTAATGAAATGAAAACCAGATAAAGTCAAAGTTAAAGGTAAATTCGAAATGATATTTCTTCAGGTATCGTTTTTAGTGTTGCTCTCTTTCACACTTAGAAAATGTGCAAAC
This sequence comes from Leptatherina wallacei, assembly GCA_028567055.1. NCBI lineage: Eukaryota > Metazoa > Chordata > Actinopteri > Atheriniformes > Atherinidae > Leptatherina > Leptatherina wallacei. Next base: position 21,687,103 of record JAOXYM010000001.1, read on the forward strand.
TTGTTCCTAAATTTGTGTTCAAATTTAACAATGAAACAAGCATAAACTTGTGCGCTGAATTACAACACGATGAATTAGTAAAATTGTATAGCCTATGTCATTTAATTTTTATACCCTGAAACTAGAATATAGATAAGGCTGTGCGCAGTGCACTACTGCGCTGCAAGAGAGTAAATCACAGTAGCCATGTTAGTCATTTATCCCTCCTCTAGTCTATTCTTTAAAGGAAATATTGTAACATATGATGCATTCAATTACATTACATCTGCTATAATGTAATAAACAGGTCCTGAGTGCATCAATAGCATGCAACTTCTCGTGCCTGTAGACATAGGATAAGATAAGGTAAGATGGCCAGAAATTTCTCTTCGACAGGCACCAGATAAAAACACAGAACATTGTTTTTAAAAAGAAAAGCATACAATAAGTACAAATAGAAGAAAACATTATATACTGTTCAGAGTGCTGATGGTAGTGGGGATGAAATTTTTTTTATATCCGTTTATCTGGGATACTAGGACCTTCTAGCGGTGACCCGATGGTAGAAGTTGGAAGGATGGGTGCAGGGGATGTGTTGGGTCCTGTGTGATGGCTTTGGCTTTCCTGGTAACTGTCTGAATGTAGAGGTCTATGAGTGGGGTTTGGGGGGGGGTTCAATTATTCTGCTGGCCTGTCTTGTTTTCTGGGCCAGCAGATATTATCTGGGGATCGGCTCTGTATTGTGTGAGTGTACACTACTCACAAAAAGTTAGGGATATTTGCATGTTGGTATGATGTCAGAATAAACCTAATATGCACTATAACCTTTATTTGTGACCTTAATTTCACTGTATTTATGCTTTTGAATGCACACATACAACTTTTTAATTTTTAAGTACTTATTGTACAACATGCTGTTCTCAACAAGACGAATAACCACGCAAAAAATCCCAAAAGGTGTCTGAACAACGAATCGTTTTACTAAATGTTCTGGTTCAATGACAACTTAATCAGTCCTCTGTATCACACTGTTGACAATTAGATATCATCAGACCAAGACGACCCCTAACGGATGACAAACTTTTGTCAGCTTTTATTTCAATACATTTTATGAAATGGAGGAATATCCATCCATCCATCCATCCATCCATCCATCCATCCATCCATCCATCCATCCATCCATCCATCCATCCATCCAT
>JAOXYM010000001.1:21711067-21735311 GCA_028567055.1 Leptatherina wallacei
TAGATAGTTTATTGATCCACGAGGCAATTCAAGCATTAATTTAACGTATTAATTTGATTTGATAAATGATATAATTAATTGATTGCTGAAAATGAATATAATTATACATTATCAGTGCTTTTAAGTACTCTCAGGCAGCTGATCTTGCATGATTACATTTTACGCAAAGCTTATGACTATTTTAGCTGTTACTTTTGCTATTAAAAAAAAAATCTAATCTTTTTTATCTTCTTCTTGAATTAACATTTCTATAAGCAGAAGTAGTCTGGGGCTCACAATCAGAAGAATGTCCTAGAAATTAATATTTTTCAGAGCTGGCTTTGGGTCATGAGTGTCCAAAATAATGGCACACACACTCATGCAAACAGCATACGAATAAATAAAAACACACTAAAATGCCTCTAGTTGTTGTCATAACAGACCACCCCCGATAGAGTGATGTCTCATTAAAGGGCTAGCAGCAACTACATGGCGTTACCTGTCCCACTTTTACAGGGACATGGTGACAGTTCAGATTTTATCAACAAGCTCACTGGATGTGAAATAAGTTGGTAAATCTCTGTAAGGTATTAATTCTACAAAATGTTTTAGAAATAATGCACTTTAGGCATGACATTTTAACAGTGTCCCAGTTGACAGGGGTGAATCTTTTATACTTTTCTTTCCAGAAAATATTTGAAGCCCCTGTTCTGCTCTATTTTTGGCATGACAATCCATCAGATTCATTTCAGTTGCTGTTGCAAGCCCGGGGACTTTAACCGAGGTCTTCTAGACCCAAGCCCGACTCTTTACCACTAGGCTACCACTCCCCCAGTATGTGGTATAAAAGCTTTTTGTGTTAAAATGATTACATTATGGTACATTATGGTAACAATAGACTAAAACTGAAGTTAAAGGGTAATAAGGTGCCTGTAACCTAGGAGGGTAACAAATTCAACGAGAAAGTGAAACTATTTGGTAGTACTAATATCGTTGAATTTCCTGGTAGCTGCCTGGAAATGTCTACAAATATCTATACTTACTTAAATAAAGGAGTAGTTATGGTGACGTCATTATTACCTAATTATAATTGGACAGTTTCTATGTAAGAACTATGAATCAGGGCTGTAAAATTAGCCAATCAAATGTTTCCATTTGATTTCATAGTAATATTACATTACAGCAGACATTGCTTTATAAAACAATAATATGGAAACAACATCAGTCGTTTCTATGTAATAACCATGAATTGTTCACATCTATACACTGTGTGATACACAGTGTGAAGCGTGTGCAGGCTAAACGCAGTAAGCCCATTAGCCTGCTAGCTTTGCTAGCATCTGATGCAACTTTTAAATGTGTGTCACTTAGCGTTTTTTAATTCTGTTAATGTGTTTAATTATTTTTACTATTGATTTGCATATTTCGGTTATGCTGGAGAATGATAATCAGGTTCATCACAATGTTACATTCTTTGTGAAGTTTATCCATTAAGTGGAGGCACCAACTTATATTTAAAAACATACAGTTCAACCCGTCAGTCATGATGGAAATCAAGTAAGACAAAAACGCAAACTGAGCGGCCAGGGCTCTTCCGACAGTGTCATAAAATCTTTTAACTGTATATAACTCAGATTAGGTGGGACTGGTGCTACACCTGAATAAGGGTTGTCCATTTTTAATATAATCTTCATAAATGCAAAGCTATTGTTCAATTAGCAGCCAGTTATGTAATCCTTGTTTTGTCCTTGTTTCTATTGCAGTTTGTAGGAGGGCAACATGTTGCGTCTCGGACAAGAAGATGCTGGGGGTTGTAGGACCATTAGAAGTTAAAAACTTGCTTGCACACTGAATGATGAAGGACTGCTGCTTAATACAGAAATATTTCAGACTGCAAGTACCATTCTGAGTAACTGTCGGCTTAACCCCAGACTGAGACAACATAGGTACAAATGATCAAATCAATCACCAGAGTTTCTTGTTCATTCAGTTACAGGTGTACATACTCAAGTGTTTTTTGAAAATCCTGGTTATTACATAGAAACTACTGATGTTGTTTCCATGTTATTGTTTTATACAGCAATATCTGCTGTAATGTAATATTACTATGAAATAAAATGGAAACATTCAATAGCTAATTCTATAGCCCTGATTTGTAGTTATTACATAGAAACTGTCCAATTATAATTACTCCTTTATTTAGGTATGTATAGATATTTGTAGACATTTCCAGGCAGCTACCAGGTAATTACCACAATATTACCATAGTACTCACAAATAGTTTCACTTTCTCATTAAATTTGTTACCCTCCTATTGCTGTAGGTTACAGGCACCTTATTACCCTTTAACTTCAGTTTTAGTCTATTGTTACCATAATGTACCCAATGTTACTATCAGAATATTACCTTGTAAATACAACTGATAATTACAGAGTTATTTCTTCTGTATTACCATCATATTACCACACTATTACCATATAATTACTGAGCTGTAATGTAAAGTGCTACCAAAAATCTAATTGAAATTAAAAACCTCTTTTACAAGGGAGTTCTGGTCCAAGACAGGCAGCAGCAAATACAAAAACACAGTTACTGAGTTAAAAACACAAATCAGCAGTCAAAAGAGAAAAATGAAATTTGCAAGCAAAAGCTTTGTCTTCCTTTGGTGCAGATTTATTTGTTTGTTATTTTTTGACATTGATGGTTGAATGAAAGTTAAACAAATTGAGAGGGGAAATACACATAATGCTCATAACAATGTTTCATAGCATTGCACAATCATGTAATTATCATTGTTGTGATTGCTAATTAATTAGATAAACATGGATCAGGAATAATTGATAGCTATTGCACTGATAGAAGAGATGTAAAATAGTTATGCAGTATGTTGTCCACACTGATAAGATAACCAGTTAAAGGTCTTTGTTTTTCACATCTGTAATCAGCATTTGTCTTTGGATCCTTTGAAAGATCCTTGTCAGAACATCAAGCCTATTTTGTTCACCATGTGAATCTACAGGCTGCTGATTTGATCCAGACTTATTTTTCCAGTGAGCATACTGTGACTGAGGGAAACCAAGATGGAAGACAGACAGAGACATGTAGCAAGGAGGGGCTGCAGCAACCAAAATTGATTGACAGTTGTCTGGCCTGGTGCCTGCTGAGGTTGTTCCCCCCGCCGACTGCTATTATCAGCAGAAGGACTTCCCCATCGCCTTGGCAGCGACTGTGTCACCCCCTCTCCCCTGGAGGATGCTATCCCATTTGGGAGGAGATGAATAGGGGTCCCCTCACCCTGTATGAGGTCTCTGTGGACAGAATCTTTACAGAGGGGGGACAGTGGAGTAAACAGACTTTATGTCAACAACAGCATCTCTGACATTTCCGTAAGAACATGAAGGTTCTCTCAGTACTTGGCTTTCAAACTGGTTGGGAGCTGGTGTCTGTTTGACTTCTAACTACTTTTTCATATTTACAACAATTGCATTAGGTTCAGAAATGGAAACTAAAGCAGGTGCCGTTTGGTTCAACTCAATTTAACTGAATTTCAATCCGATAATTTAAGTTCAGTGATTGTGTGTGTTGCAGAGCTGCTTTATAGTAATGCACTGAACAATGAATCATTGGGTATGAGTTTTAAAAAGGCCAAGCTTTAGTCATTCCCTTATGTTAATTAAAAACTATCTAAGTAATTTTGACATGCAAGTGATGGAACAGCTTGTCATGACATTTGTCCCCACTTCAGCATTTAAAGCTGCATGTCTGAGAGTATTTTTAGTGCACGGTTCATTTTTAAAGGAATGCAGACGGCTCCCGGACAATACTCAGACAGCTACACTGTTCAGTGATTGGCATGTTCAATGTTCTATGTGTAATACAAGTGAATCCTTCACTTAGGCAGGTGTGTGAAATAGAGAGAAAACACCAGGAGACACAGAAGAAAGAAAGCATGTGCAGGTGTCATGGACAGGTTTATTAAATTTTGTTCTCTTGACAACATCCCTGCAGCTGTGGGTGTAGAGAGCTTCTTGACTTGCTCCTAAATTTGGATGTGTTTTTTTTTCTCACTCTCTTGATGGGCCATTATCAGGCCACAAGGAAGTAAAATCTGAAAAGGGCCACATGACAGTGCAGACACACAGTCCATGTCTGATATTATCACACAAATGATTTCCTTCCATTTGGGTGAAGTGTAATGCTTTTATCATCAGCATTGTTGCCTAATGTGATCAGTGCGTGTGATAAGTACAGAGAACAGTATCCCTGGTGAGAAACTATAAAGATGTTTTTTTATACAACTTATGTATACCACAACACCTGAACCCACTCACCTAGTCACCCCAGCTGTCAGCCTGTAGCAGCCTTTAGCTGACCATTGTGGGCTGATGCAGGAACCTTTCTTCTTACCACACCTCACATACCATCACACACGCATACACATATTTCCTCACTCTCAATTTAATCCTGGTATGTGATGGGGGGCCATGGTTAGGTTCCTTGCAGGTGTTAATGGCCAATGGAGCAGATATTGTGATGAGTGATCAATCTAGTTCTTTTCTGTCACAGCAACACATTAGCCATTTATACAAATTCAGTCCACTCGCCCAAGCAGAAGATCTAGATGCATATTTAATGTTTATCTTTTACAGATCTTGTTTTAGCAGAACTGTTCATGAAGGAAAGTCTTCAAAAAGGTGACAAAGTCGATGTGAAGCCAGCTCCTGCTTGACAGAATCAAACAAGTTTGTCCTTCATCCCCTACTTCAAGAGATGCTGGGATAATGACATGATTATTTAATGATTAATAAGATGTGCTGAAAGTACTTTACAATTAACATGATGACTTGGATAAGGTGCACTACCTCAATTTGGCAAGACCAAAAACAAGTGTCGCAAGATGAAAGAAACTGACGCATATATTGTCAGGATATAAAACACAGCATCCATGAGAGATCCAGAGAGAGGACAGTGGCTGAGTGTCTGCATTTAAGTACCTCAATCATGCACCTGTCACTCCGCATCCTCACACAGACATCAGTGTTTACCAAAATGAGGGTTGACAGAAGACATCAGTGCTGCTTTGTGTGCAAACAGCTTGTGTGGACAGCCTTGTGCAGTCAGCTTCATTCTGCACACTGATACATTTTTTTTCTAGTTTGTGTGAGCTACTATTTTAGACATCTTGAAGCTTGAGAACTGTACACTTGTTAGAAGGTAATTTTGGGTCAGTGTGCTGACATTACACGTGAATAAGATGTCATGCATGTAGGCTAATATCTGTGGCGGTGCCCCCGACACTCCTTTGTGTCAGGCCAATTGTCATTATTATCTCAAACCAGTCAGAAGACACATTAAGTATCTCTGCAAGTTAAAACAACCTTGACTGCATTTGCAAGGGATCCCCCATTTCTAAAAACAATTTCAGCATCATGCATCCCAAGTCACCCGAACAAAGTCTGAACGTAGGTTTCAGGCAAGGCTGGTTCCAATTCAACTGTGATAAATGGGCAGATAAGACAATCAGTGCGCACTGTGACATAGGGCAATGTAAGCTGTCAGACCAGCACTCTGCTGGGGAGTTCAGGTGCACCCATGGTCCTGCAAACAAAAAAGGGTTGAAAAGAACAGGCACAAGGAGGTAGGCTGTGTGTATAAATACTCTAGCTATTGTATCAAAGGTGATTTCAAGTTCAAGCTCAATTCTTATATCTATACTACTGTAAACCACGTGTGATTTTTAGAGCTGTCAACATGAAGAAACACCTTTGCAAGCAATTAAAACTGGTGTGTTAAGGACTTGTGTCAACTGATGCAGGGAATCACAGTATCCTCAAGCCAGAATGGAAAACTGATATGCAGCTGAGAAACTCATATCTATGTCAAGTGGTGAGTTGGCCACATACCTAAATACAGTTTACCAGTTGCTGATAAATGTAAGCTGTAGGCTATGTCTGATTGCGTGAAGAGTAGATGAATGGGGCAGGCAGTTTGAATTTTTTCTGTTGTATTTTGGTGGGAAACGTGTACATGGGTATGTACACGATTCACTGTCTTCAAAGGATGCCAAGTCACAGCGGGAGTGTGCCGCTCACTGCATCTCTCATTTCCAGGATACAATGATAACACTGATTGTGTTTTGCTAACTTGTACATATCATGGCATTGCTCTTTTTTTGCTCATTCTATGTGTCTGAGCAAACACTCATCTGCACGCAAAGCTACCTAATCCCAAATCCCAGCACATTTCTCCATGTAACATAACAAGTCCAGACAAAAGTTCCTTTGAATGACTTTATTGCTAAAATTATGCTGGCTTTATTGTTCTTAACATTGTGATAACATCTCTGTCATCTAATGTAACTACTGTATTCTCTTAAAAATGTAACTTATTCATTTTTCACATTGGACATTATTGGAAAGGTCAACAGAGAGTTTCATTCAAACAACATCCATTATCAATCCATTTCTTAAGCAGTGGAAAATCCTATTTTCTGTTATATGCATGGGAAAAAACTATAACAAATTTGGCATTTCTGCAGGATCAAATACTCACAGAATGGGTTTGTGGCAAACTCCCCATATAATATTCATGTAGAATTACATATTATGTGTTGTCTTAAAAAGCTTTCAAGGTTGACGCTCATCTATCAGCAGCAGACAGTATTTTTCTGTGAATGTAGAGTTGAGTTTTCATTTAAAGTTGTCAAAGCTTGAGCAAAGAGAGGCCAAATGGAGAGGTGAGGTTGAAATGACAATACTGCCACCTAGAGGCCTCAGGAGGCACCAACACAACAGCGCTACTATCACAACCCAGTTGCAGATGATGGAAAAGGCCTGTACTAAAAACATGGTCAGCTTTCACTTTACAGTATTAAAGCTAGATCATGAATTTGAGGTTTTTAGATGAGCATGTGTGCATTTATGTGTACTACCATGTGCTCATTTCTCAGTCGTGGCTATCAAAAGTGTAGACAACTTTGGCTGCATTGTAGTCACATCAGGTGGGTCATCCACTGATTTTCATCTCCAATGAAACCCATCTGTCCTGCAGAAGTAACCCAGCACATGTTGACCTGCTCTCATTTGCTGTCAGAGAGACAGAGATACAGGAGGTGACTATATTTAAAAGGAAAACAGGAAAGAAAAAAGGGGGGAAGAGAGAGGGCTCACCTGTGAACCAGAGATGCCCTGTTCAGGTGGGACCTGTTTTGACCTGTTGCCACAGGGACCCTAATGTAAGAGGTGAAGGGGGAGTGGCCATCTGGTGTGTGTGTTTGTAATTGTATGTGCACCCCTTTGTTTATGTGTCCAAAGGCATTAATAGGCCAATGCATTTCTCCAACAGCTGTCACCAGGCACAACATGAAAACATAATTAGCTATTTAAAATGTGGACATTTGCTCTCATCGACACACAGTATAACACCTATGCCAGATTAAAAGGTATCTATATTTTATATGTTTCCAATTTAATTGCTGAATGTAGAAGACAAACAGTTTAAGCAGTCACATCTTCCTTTTGCTGTATATTAAAAATTTAAAAATTTAATCTCTACTGTTATAGTAGCTGAAAGCAGTAAATTCTGACAGTGGGGCTGAATCTGAGTCAGGAGGACTGAATGGAGAAGAAAAGACAGAAAAAACTAAAGAGTTTGCATCAATTACCATGTATAATTCCATGCTTCCCTGCATAATGCAGTGTGTTGCAGCAATTGTGGAGTAACTATGCAAAAAAGAAAAACAGGAACTTTGAGTATTATTGTGTGTGTGTGTTACATTTCACTCATTGTTTTAGTCCTTTCTGTTTTATTTTATTGCCATTACAAGTTTTTATCTTCTTTATTGAAATTTTATTGAAAGCTAAAAAAAAATTGAATCCTCTGACAGTGACAGTGATGTGATCTTCTATTTCTTACAGTCAAAGGTCAGACGTTTCTACGATTGTAACAGTAACAGTCAAAACAAAATCACACACACTAATCGGAACAATAACATGCACCGACTCAGACAGCGAATGACCTTTGCTTTTTATATTGAAGAACTGGTTGTTTGATAATCTCTCGCATTAAACATATATGAATACACACTTACCTCTTGAGAGTATCGAAAAAAAGATCTCATTGGGATTTAAATTGGTTGGAGGCCTGGGGGCCTTGTTTGACTGTGTGGCTTGTCTGTCTCTTGTTTCTGTCTCTCTAAGGTCATTTAAAAGTGCTCGTTTAAGGATGAGTGATTAACAGAGATGTCCAGGGGCTTCCGACTCATCTGAAGCTTCCTGGAAAGGCAGGATAGACCTGCTACAGTGACACGGCTGAACGGCCAAGGCTCCGAGGCTTTTCCGTCCAGTACAGTGGGGATTCTGCTGTGGTTGTGAATCAGTGCAATGGAGGTTTTTGTGCTTAAACTGCATGTAAGAAACGACATATAACAGCTTAATTCAGGGATTTCTCACGTGAATATGTTTCTGTATAGTGTTACACACTCTGACCCAGACCTTTTAATACCAGGAGACAACATGCCACCACATTAAAATTACTGCGTTGAACACACGCGCCAGGTATGCATGTGCAGGGTAACACATGCACACAATGCAACAAAGTCCTCTCTTGAACCCGACATCCAATTTAACAAACACCAGTTTAAAGTCCTGTTGACAAGAAGCAGGAAGCGAGAAGAGAAAGAGGATATGACATGAGGAGAAATCGGCTCCTTCTGTTCCTTGTCACTCCAGATTATTGAAGACTTACCCAACATGCACCTGGGGGAATCAGTGTCTGTCCACCCGAGTCTCTCTGTCTTATGTTGCTCTGCCTCCCTCTTTAAGATACACACACATGAACACACTTTCTCTTTCTTTCTCCTTCTCTTTCTTCTAATCAAAAGTAAACCTACTGTGCACTCTCATCTGCATTTCCTCTCATTCCTTGTTAATTTTTTTCCCTTTTTTTATGATTTACATTTTTTTGTGTTCAAACGGGTCCGGAGTGGGCATGTACGTCTGCCTGCGTGTGTGTTTATACATATGTGTACATGTGTGAGCAGATGTTTGCTCAAGGCGGTCTCGCATGCCCGTCCCTGATAGCTCAATGGAAATGTGGGACAAACTTGAAATCACAAAAGAACTTTGCTTTGAAATGTATTCAGCACATGCACTGAATAAATAATAGGACCCTGATCAGCTCATCTCCATCAAATCGTACTGTCCACGTTTTTGGGACTCACTATTCATTATATGACAGTTTATTATAATTTGCATTATTTCTACGTGTTCAAGGAGGAGGAAAAATACATCTGTTAATAGCGCAAATCTTTTGATAATGTCCCTGCAGAATAGGCTTCTGCTTCCCATCTGATATTAATAGGTCTTAGAAACACAGCTGTAGCTATTACAGTTATTTATACAATTTTACCTCACAAAGCCAGCATACCTCAGTGAACACCAAATATATTTTGTCAAACTCTTTAATGGTAATTTAATGAACCGTAACCTTTGGAAGACAATTAATGCCAGATGTATTTCCACAGTGTTCATTTATTACTGGCTAATTTTACCTTGCCTGCATTTTCTCCTATGCAGATATTCATGCAAGTCATGTTTAAATGAGCTCTTTATCATTAGTTAGCCTCACCAGGACAAAGACTCCGCTGTCCACTTTCTGGAACGGCTTTTGAAAATTCAGCTATCAATTCTTAATGAATATGTTTATGAAAAGCAGGGACGGATATACTGGTAGCCTTTTTTCTTTAATTATGAGTTATTTTGATAAGGCTCAGATAGGTACATACATTATTGGATTACATTTTAAAGCTGTAATTTAAATGGATACTCAAAAAAGCTTATATAGCTGATTAAATGTAACTTTAATCAATTAATTTATTGACAGGTTTGAGGCAGACCAAACCAGGCTCTTAAAGTGTTTCTAAGTTATTGCCTTATTAAAAGTCTAGAACTTTTCCATTTTTTTAAGCAAGTGAGACAATCATCACAAGATCTCAGAAATATCTAGTTTCCTCTTGTTCCTTTTTCTACCCCCCACCCTTCTCACTATGTTTCCAGTCTATCATACATCCCCCTCTTACTGGGATCAGTGGGGCCATCACGCGCGCACCTTTGATGTCTCCCAGAGTTAAGCCGGTTTTGAAGTCAGATTAGTGAGTTGTAAACACCCTTTTAGACCTTCAGACTCTCTGCAGAAAGAGGGAGAGAGAAAGTGAAAGAGTTGTGGGATTAACCCATACACCACAGCTCAAAGGTTGGCCGATCCAAAACCACGCTCCATGTTGCCATGTGCAAAAACATAAGTTGAAGTGTTCAACTCATTTATCATCTGCTTTCCTCCTTTGTCTCACCTCTTTTCATTTCATTTCTTTTTATTTTGGGGGTGCTGAAAAGGCTGGATTGAAGCAGACATTAGATATGTGCGAGAACAAAAGTACCCTCACACACACACACACACACACACACACACACACACACACACAAAAACGCATACACACATATATGCACACGTGTACGGAGAGAGGGCAGTGTTTTTCAGACAAGAAGCCCGTCTGTCTCTTTCACATTCCATTAGTTCCTGGAGCTACATCAGAGGGCAGAGAGAGCACACAGACATTCCTGCAAGACGCAGATGTCAGGATCAAAAGTCAGACAGACTCCTGTACGCAGCAGGGGAGAAAGACAGAGTAAGAAAAGAGAGACAGCGAGCAAGAGAAGAGAAAGAGTTTATGGCGAGAAAGTGGGGCTGCATTTTTTTTTAAAAAACATCCTGTGTGTTGAAACTCAAAACATTGTTCACTCCTTCAACAAATCCTCTAATTTTCTTAGAACAAATGCCTCATCCACTGCTGTGTGTTTCTATCTGCACCTGTAATGCTTTGTATATTTACTGTTCTCAGGGCTATTGTTGCTATTGTTACTTACTGCTCTCTCGCTGCCAGGCTGATGGGAAACCATGCACCATGCTGCCTACATCTTGTGCCTTGTTTTAGTTATTAAAAGGCACGGGACCAGATGGTGTGTGTGAGGGTGTGCATGCGCCTGTATGTGTGTGTCTAAATGTGTGTGTATGTGTGTGTCTCCAGGTCTATACTTTGGCTCCAGGCTCTTGCAGAACTGGCACAAGCCCAACTGGGTCATCCATGCAAAGACTCAGTCTCTCCTCCTCCTCCTTACCAAGAGCGCATCTGTGTAGGCCTTTATATAGGGAGTGTGTGTGTGTTTGTTAATGTTTGTGTGCACTTGTAGTGAAGATACAGTATGTATTATAGAAATGGGAGGGGGGGGGGATGCTTGGCAAAGTATGGCCTCTCCTCAACAAAACATAAATTCTGTTCTGCATATGTCCATCCCTCCTCTAGGGTCTTTCTCTTGCCTTTCTGTTTATTTTCCATCTCATTTGTTTGTTTTTTTGTTTTTTTTTATCTCATCCTTCCTTTCATCTTTAGCCAGCAGAGAAGCCAGGTGAGTCGAGTGATCAAGGTATGCTATTTTTGCAGATAAGATAACTAAAGGAAGGGATGAAAAAACAAAAACAAACAACAACAAAAAAAAACTGAGGAACTGAAAAAGGTTGAATCAAGAGGGAGTCAAGGTGGTGAGCTGAGACATTTGTGCAGTGACACTGAAGTGAATAGCAATGGATGGGAGGGTAAACACTTTCACCGTTGGCTGAAAAAAAAAGATGGGATGGACAGAAGGAGTTAAGAAGAGCCATGGGCCTAGTAGAGCTGTCAGAGTGGTCGGGGAGCTGCAAAACAACAGACTGTCAGGAAACATTGGGTACCCCCAAGACCAACCAGAAGTTGTTTGAGCTCACAGCGTCATGGTTGTGATTTTACAGATGTGTCTTTAACTACAACCACAGTTTTTAAACATGTGCTCAGAGATCACACTCATCCATTTACATGTCATTGTTACATTAAGCAGGCTTGAGATGAGACATCATGGATTCAGCTCAGAGCTTTGCTGCAGATCCTTCATCTATCATACTGTGTGTTCTTCACTTTTCAGACATGGACTGAAATTTGACAAGCGGGCAATTGTATGTGTTTGCTTCAAGCAGTGCTTTCACTCTGTTTAACCTCCACAACCAGAAAAAAAAAGTTTTTTTCTTTTTTTAAAACAATATTTTTATTATGAAGTTGTGTAGTTCTCCATGTTTTCCCTCATGACTTCACTTTGCATGACATAGTGTATAAACTAGGCTTGTCACCATATTCGATTTTCTATACATAGTAATCATGGTCAAAATCACTCATGATAGCGATATTATTAATATCAATATTAAACTTATAAAAACAAAATAAAAAACTTTTTTATCTTTCTCCCTTTGGCAATTATAATTAAGCAGGTAAGAAACTGTAAAAAATGTCCAAACCCCAATTTTCAATCAATTATGTTTTGATTTGATCAGCTGAGATGAAATCTTGGTATTATTACAACTGTTTTCTAACCACATCAATATTTCATCATTCTAATACCACAGTTGTCACCAGTAGCCTACTGGTAATTTGCATCACTATAACTGTAAGTGTATTTTTTTTTATATATATATATATATATGTGTATTTACGGGATCCTGCCTATCCTCCCACCTGTCTTACTGCTAATCTCACCCCTCATCACCTGCTTCTCAGCTTGCACAGCCACTGATTACATTAGTCCTCAGAGGGCTACCCAGATCAATACAGAGTAACTGTTCAATCCGGTAAAGTTACGGCCACTGGTTAATGAGAAGTGCAGACAGAGATAAGACAAAGCATAACAAACACTGATGAGGGTCTGTTCTGTTTTCATCAAAATGGAACCTCTTTTTAGATTCACCTGTTCTAATACTGAGAGTTCCAGTTGCCTTTGATCAATATTGTATCAGGTTTTTCACTCTTACTGTAACAAGACTTTTTCATCCGCCCTCTTGGTTTTTATCAGCCTCCTTCCATATGAGCGCCTGTCTTCCATTCCTCTCTCCGACTATCCCATTGTCTTTCATGGGCTCTCTTTTTCTTTGGCTGCCTCTTTCTCTCTCTTGCACATCGCTGTTTAATGATGGTAATTTTCCACCCAGGTCCGAGAGTGAGCTGATGTGGTGAGGCTCTTGGCCCCCCGCTGTTCCTGATGAGGCATGATGGGAAATTACCCAGAGCTCTCTGTTGTCACATAGTAACTCACTGTTTGGTTGTAATAAGCAGGCAAACCCCTGCATGTGTGTTCACACACACACACACACACACATACTCAGACACCTCTGATAGTGTGCATTAATTGCACTGTGTGAGATCACCACAGTGACCACAGCTGTGTGGGCTACGCCTCGCTTTCCGGGTCACTTGGGTCATCAACTCCCCATAACAGCTACAGCACTGTCACTGTCAGACACATCAGCACATAATGAGAGTTCTCCTGGCTCTGCTTGCTGTTCAGATACCACTCTCCACCCATGCATCACGTCCTTTCTTTTACTTTCCCTCTATGTCCTGGTGTCCTTAACATTTCCAGGTTGTTGATGCTGCTGTTGCTGTTGTGTGTGTGTGGCATGTGTGGCTGCCTGCAGTTTTATTGACTGGCAAGAGGGAGGTACAGGGCTCTCAGGGACACCACTGCTGGGTTAGGAACTATGCTGGAAAGTGTGTGCGTTTGGAGGGGAAGGCTGGACCTGTCACTGTGGTGTGTCACCTTTGCAGCAGTCCTGTCACCAACAAATGGAGCTTCAGTGGAACCCTGTAAAGAGTCCTGCTGTGGTGTTGTTAGAATCAGCTTGGGGCCAGTAGGGGACCGCAGGTTGTTTGATCAACATCAGTTGATGTTGGGAGGATGTCCACTGTCAGCTTAACTACAGATGACCATCCACTGTCAAAACAGACGGTGGGAATTTATTATAATGGCCTGAATTTAAGCAAGGTTTTAGAGGCTAAGCTAACAGCCCAATATAAGAATCTGAAAGTCTGAACTGTATGCCTTGACGACCATCTAGTGAATCTTTTAAAAAAATTACTTTTCTCAAATGATTTTGAAAAAACAATAAACAACACTATATCTAGAAAGTTGTCTGAGTTTTCTAAAGCTCAGGTTTTAGAGTTTTCAAGTTAAGTACAGAAAAAACTAAAACTAAACCCTTCAGAGATTATCGTGAACCTTTTAGTTTCAAAACTCTTCCAAGACATCATAATCAAGCATGCTTGTAAAGTAACAATTTTTCAAAACATGTATGCAAGGAGATACATTTAATTGTGCATTTACTACTGGATAAGCCAGTTCTCCCAAGTTTGTCTTGCCACTGCAATTTTATGTTGCAGTTCAGTCCTGCTGGGTATGGTTGTATACACTGTACTCTAGTTAAATCAATAACCTGTCAGCCAGGATAACATCAAGTTCTTTAAGCAGTAGGTCTTAAAGATTTTAGGAACAGATCAATTCAAAATTCTGAATGGCATGCAATGTACTATTCATTTTAAAATGTCTAGCCTTGATGAATGTGTGGGGAACATATTAAGTATGATTCAAGGAGCTCACTCAAGATGTCGATTGAGATTTACTGAATAATGGTAAGAATGGGATGCCAAAAAGTCGATATGACCTCAGCATGTTTAATTATTAAAAACAACATGTGGGCATTCCAAAACCAGCTGGATCATGAGAAAACATTTGTAATATCATACTGTACATTCAGTGAATTAAGATTGAATGATCTCATTATTTGACTCTTAAGCACAGTGGATCTCCACATCACATCTTTAATATCTCTGTATCATATTGAAGACGTAGCAATTATGCTTCAGCCTGCAGCGCTGGCTGCCGTGCCCAGCACCTCGGTGCATCTCTGTGGAGACACTCTTCCAAGAAAGGCTTTAGCTAATGGATAACAGTCAGCATTCCTACTATCATAGTGCCGCTGGCTGAATATGGGAAAATGGCAAGGCCCAGCTAAACTGGTGTGAGTGAAAACGGTCTCAGATAGGGCAAAATCAGTCCGTCTCACACACACACACACACACACACACACACACACACACACACACACACACACCCAGGGGCCAGGAGCTGACAGTAAATAAAACCAGAGTCCCTCCTTAATTAGCTCTTTGCCTGAGGGTGAAAACACAGAGAAAGTGTGTCAGTCTCTCCCTGTGTAGGACACTAAGCTGCCACCCAGTCTTTCTGACATCAGCAGCCAAGAAAAAGAAAAGAAGGGTATTTCAGCACACTGATTTGTGTGCACATGTAATTACATGGTTTTGATTTACTTTAGTATGAGGGGATTGTTTTAAAGTCAGTGCTGCTTAGTGCTAATTGTCTATTAATTGTATTTTTTTATGCTAACTCAATTCTGTGGCTCCACGATACAAGAGAGTAAGCTTTATGAACAGACATGCATTCTAATTAAAAACATAAATAAAGTGAATTCAGATTTGGGCCACGAATGTCATGAGATATCTGAATTCACTCATGTGAAAAGTATAAAATTGTGATTAAATTAAGCATTTACAAAATAATGTCAGTATTTACCTTTGCACCACCGATGTCCCAGCCGCTTACTCCAACCTTCATTAGGATGTCAAAATAAGCTTTTTCCACTCAGTAGTTGTCCATGAGTTAGTGACCTTCATCCACATGTTTAACAAGAGCTACAAGCATGAGAATGATTCTTTTAAATGATATTGTCTTTTTAAATGTAAATTTCATGTGATTTTACTTAATATTCATAATCACTTTAGAATCCAAACAATAGGAAAATCTGAAAAATGTATTTACATGATTTGGGTGATTAGAGTATCCTCTGTTAAAGCTTGTCCTCTGAAGAGTTGGTTGGAGAGAATTAATCAGCTCACGGCAAGAAACTGGGATAGTGGTGCGCTACTGCCCCCTGCTGGTGAGATCTCTTCGGAAGAAAACGGAAGTAACACTAAATAGTATTTTTCCCCGTGACATATATGTAGGCCTATCTATGTTCTGCTTTATGTGTTTGTGTTTGCAAACACCAAACAAAACCAAAACATCTCACTTACTATCTTCCAGAAATTTTTTCCCACATGACTTGCCTTATCCAAGCCATTAATGTTTGTTACAACAGGTTTATTTTTCATGTCAAATTTTTAGGGGATATAAGTGACATCAGAGTGGAAAAACATGGAAAGAGATGGCATTTGTGACATGCAATAAGGTGCCTATGAAATGTCAACTGAGATGAAAGTCATTAAAAACAAAAAAGATTACACTCTACAGCAATGAAAATATATTTAAAAACAACAACAACAAATGAACATACCCTCTCAGCACAAATACATACACTAAGAAATTTTCCCTTCCAAACAGTCTTGTGTCACACCTGACTTAACTGCGGCTAGGATCCTTAAGAGCAACGGATTTATACCTCGTTGCACATTCGATGTCACTGAGCCATGGGTCAGGGGGAGGAGGAGAGTGCTGGTAAGTGAGACCTTTGGGGGGAAGAGCAGCTTCAGGAGGTTAAGTAAATCTTGTAGTGGACAAAGGCTCAATCAGACAGGACACAGAGGAGGCTTGTTATGACTCAATTTCTCATCGAGTAGGGGGAATAAGGGCATAAGGTGAAATGGTAAACCTGTTTGAGATGAATGAAGAATACAGTATGCTACAGTTGACTTTCTATGCCCACAGCTGAGGGGTTGTATGACAGATTCTTGTAAGAGAAGACCAGTAACCGTATGAGATCAGACAAGCACAGGACATGCATCAGTAGCAGTGCATGGCAGTGGCCCTGGAGCCATGGCAGGCTATGAGTGGACTATCAGTCGCCATTGTAAGCAAAGGCCCAATTAAGAACATTAATTATGCTTCCTTGGCGCTAACTCTATCACTCTGTTTTTAGCCTGAAGAACATTTAACTCTAAGGCCGTGGCTACACGCGCTCCCTCGTACTATAATCCAATTTAGTTGAGAAAGTTTGTCATGTTTGGCAGAATTGGACTCTTTAGGTTGAGCTGGGGAATCCAAATGGACAGAGTAGCAGAGTCCAGCTCATCCACGGGGTAAGGATGTGTAGTCGCACAGAAAATGTGGTATGATCTCATAGACTAATGCTACAAGGTTCCCTTAATGCACTGTGAAAAACCTGTGAGGGAGGCAGATGCAACATGTTTCACATCAGTATGCCTTACAGCTCTTTGCTGACACAGAAAATGCTAAACTGATACATGGTTAATCTCAATTAGAATTTCTAAATACAAACAGAACTGAGGATAATGTGTGCACTTCTTATATTTATGTACTAGAATTAATTATAGGAAATGAAATGTGCTTTTGCTGTTAATATTGGCGTCATGCCGGAGGCGTGCTGCCTTAACATGTAAAGGTTTTAAATGAGTGGGTCGTTGTGCCTTCAGACTAAGTTCCCCTTCTTCTCTGTTCAGTAATTACTAACATAATCAGGTTTACTTGTCATAGAATAACATTCATTCATCACTCTTATCACTATGTTAAAGCTTAGGTTATTTTCAGGGGGTGTTTATTAAGAAGTTGTTAATTAGCCTTAGGAATAAAGACATTTGATGGGTTGAGAAAAATTTCTTAGCAAGCACGCTATTGGATGAATGAATGGACATAATCTCTTGCAGTCTAAGGGCACAAATTGATTAACACAGTTGAAGAACTAAAATGTTTTGATATAATGAATGAAGATGATGGTGATAATTAATTTTCAGATTAATATGAAGTTATTTTGCCACAAATTAGCTACATTTGTAACATCACAAAAAAACAAGATCCCTTCTTTGTCCGGATGTCTTAATTGCATGTAAAATTGCATGGAATCTCTTTTCACTTCTTTTGTCATTTCCCTGTCTCTGCATCAAGATGGTGAGCAAATCAATGATTGTGGTGCCTAAAATAACTTGATGGTAATTTATTATCTTTGCCTGAATATTAAGTCATCTGGCTGAGTTGGTCTTTTGAAAGCTCATTTCCACCAGCAGTGTAACATCTTAAAATCTTTTATTTCCTCTATCCACAACAGATATACATTTTTGTTAAAGTGCCATAACTTGATTTTATAAGACTTTATTTACAGTTTTATTCAAATAAAAATGGCTCATAGGTTTTGAAGATCAAAAAGCTGCTATCGATAAATTAAAGCTGTTTCTATCATTTACCTACTTTAAGTTCTAATAGTTAATCAAAAGCAGTAAAGGAGACTTCAGTTAGTGGTCCACTCTACATCTCCACAGATAAATAAAGTCAGTAAAAAACCAAGACACTAACATTTTGTGAGTGAAAAATATTATGTTCAGATTCATCTTTATGTCCATCATTGTCCCAACCAAACAACTCACTCAGTGATCATGCTGTAAAATATCAAAAGATTACCAGACCACTGTTTTCATGGCCAACAGAACATTTGCATGCTTAGTGCTCTCACCGATTATCCTCACTATGTACGGTACATTAGCGAACTGTACGATTGGCCAACCCCCTGCCTGTGCAATCAACAGAGAGCGCGAATGAATGATCAGCCATTAGCAGGTCGGGTGTGAACTGTGAAAATGGGCTCTCACACCAATGACTGCAGGAGGCCTTGATTTGCTTTAGCCTAGCCTAGCAAACCTGCTAGCAAGGCCCTGCACTTATTACACTGTGTGGCAGCACATCAGCTAGCATTAGCCTGCCCAATGTAATTCAGTGGAATACAGACTAGTGTAGCGTGTTGAAGCCCAGTCTAGTGGAGTGCTGTGTGCAAGATCATAGTAAGACTCCTTGCTAGCATATGCTTGTGTTTAATGCAGCGACCTGCTTCTGCATGGTGGGTTTACACATACCCTACAGTGAAGGTAGTGTGTGTGCGTGTGTTTGTGTGTGTGTAATATCAGTAATCAGTGTACCTCACAGAGACAGAGTATAACTAGGCCTGGTGTGGTGAGAGTGCTGAGACCAGCGCTCTGCCAGCCTGTGTTGACTATTTCAGCTACTCTGTGTGTATGTGTGTGTGTGTGCGTGTGTATCATGGATACTAAAATTGGAGGCTCCACCTTCAGATGCCACCATGACAACCAAGACCCCAAAGGTCCAGGTAATAGGGAGACATGTCAGTGTGTTGTTTACAATTCATAGTATGTCTTATTTTGTTCTTTACTACACCTCTGTGACATCTATGCATGTGTGCATGCCTGTGCATTAATGCATTTATGACCTTTGAGCATTACACATGAGGGAAGAGAAGAGAGAATTCAGTTATCAGTGTTGCAGGAATGCTGAAGAAAGGCTATATCTAACTCTTAGTGGAGAGGTGTGTTTGAGTATGTGTGTGTGTGTGTGTCTTTGTGTAGATGAAGCAGTGTTCGTTTGGTCTCTGTGGATAGGATGCTATTAGAGCTGCCAGCATGAAGGCAGCAGCATGTCGAGGGTCAAAAAAGGATTTCAGATGGGCAGAAAAAAAATATATCAGAGGATATAGCCAAGTGATCTTAAGCCACAATTTGTCAAAGTAAATGTAAAAATGACAGAAAGTGACAAAGAAAAAGTCACTTATGTGGAAGTTAAAAAGATACCTCCTGCAGGCGAACTGCTGGAGTTTGTTCATTAATTCATTACTTGGGCTCTTTTTTCCTTTGAAGCCTTGAAAAGTTAGAAAACAAGTTTCCAAGTTTTTTTTAAACAACGTAATTATTCTCTTTTGAAAATATTTGCATGGTTAGCCATTGAAGTTGGGGATAAAGTAGTTAGGATTTCAACAAAACAGAGATATGGAACATTACTCAGAACAATAGAATCAAGCCACTTCTGATCATGTACAATTGTCTTTTTTTTTAGTCTGACAATGTTGAATCCTGGGAATGATGAAGGCGACAAAGTGTGATTCCGTGTCTCGGCCTCATGCTTATTTGGTTTTCCCACCTTCACACCCCAGAATAATTTCACAGTGCACAATCTTTGCTGCTGTGCATGACGGTTTCTGGTAGTCTTAGAATCAGTGGACCAGAGTGGACCCGAGGCTGCTGACTGAGCCCACAACTAACCAGTATCAGCTCAATGCGCTGATGCCCCCATGTGCACAGTTAATTTGGTTGTTATTGTCGCTTATGTGTGTCCCAGTGGAGCCAGGGCATGTTGGTTTTCAGGCTGGGTTTTAGTTCCACTCACTAGTCTAGATGCACACATGAAAGCTGATGTGAGCTCCCTCTGGGCTGCTTCATGTGTGAAAACCTGAAACTGTTATCTGATGCTCATTACATTACATTAGTTTCGTCATTTTTGTGTGAGTGATGGAGACAGTAAAGCCTGGGTGAGAACTTTTTTGGTCATACTGTTTGCATGCACTGATGGCTTGATTTTGAGAGTCAAAATAATTTGCTCATATTCTATAGACATACAGAAAATATTTTCAATTTTTGACACATAAGAATGAATTAACTAATTGCATAGTAAAGTAATCAAAGTAATAAAACCTGTCATTAAGATGTAATATTTGTATATTTTCTTTTTCTGTTAGTCATGCAGAGAAATTACAATGTGTAAAGCTGATGCAAGACACTGAGCACACACAAAACCTTACATTTCACAGTCCCGTGGTTCTATCTGTTCCAGCAATGTTACTTAAATGATGACCTCTCTGTTTCCTGTCGCTGAGCATCTCAAGGACCATCAAATCCTTATCCCTCTGTCATATCCACATCACAGCGCTTATCTAAGCTCCCCCGTTCATCAACAGAAACCAGCATTTCATTATTCATCTAAATCACTGGCAGATCACTAATTCAGTCTTCATACACTGAAATCAAGTCATATTTTTGAATAATGGCATCCAAAGTTCTCCCATATTTCAGCATCTCACTTTCTGGCACCTCAAGTTCTCATCAACTCATGTGTGGGACATGGCCAGTGGCTGTGTGATAAGGAGAATGAGTAATGAGTGAGCTTCAAAGCAAATAATGGCTGAGCTTCACTATTAAAATCTCACACTAGGGATTTTTAGATTAGTGTCGCTTTTTGATCTCATAAACTCAACCCCTTGATTTAGCATTATGGACAGTTGCTCTGATCTTCATGCGTACGTGGAGTTGTGATAATGAGCAACAGGATGGATGTATGCAGCAAGAAACTGTGATACAAATACAGAATCTGTGTGATGTTAAGTGTAAACACTCTTCACTGGATTCACCTGATTTGTGCCAATGTTTGCTTTAATGGTTCCAGCATTGTTAGATATTCAGCACCCAGGCTCATTATAAGGCCTAATTCAATTGACCTGGAGATGTTCATGTGTTTCTGCAGATATATGATGGACAGTTGTGGGGGAACAACAATGAAATATAGTGATTATTTAATAACCACAGGGCCTTAACAGTGATGGTGTGAAACTAAAGCATCGGTGATAATGTAGTAATTGCCAGTGCAGGGCACTAAAACAGAGAAAGGGAGAAGGGGGGTTTGTGCAGGCCCAGCTAGTGTCCCATGCTTACTTGGGTGTAATGACCCATCAATGGTGACATCTTGTTTCATCAATTTCTGCTTCTCTTCACTTGTCTGTCTGTCTGGACCCTGTCTCTCCCTTTCTCCTGCCCTTCTCCCCTTCTGCCTCCTGAAATTCATCTTCCTCTCATGTTTTCCATTTGTGCCCCCCTGTAACTGCCTGTCTGCCCCTGCTAGATGTAAAGGATAACCCTGAACTATGTGCTTAGAGGGACATTCAGTTTCAGAGCGAGTGATACAGTGTCCTATGAGGGTCTTCTTATAATAGTTAATATCCATATCACGAAAGCATATGTTCCACACACTGCTCAGATGCATGTATGCTGCAAAATCTCATCTAAATTAATCAGAATAAGGGAAATTGTGTCTTAGAGAACTAACTCTTGTTGTTTATATTGGTTTGCATGGAATCATTACAGTGTCAGGTAGGTATTGCACATCGAGAATAATATACAACAGCTTATATTGAACATAATTTAATATTGTCTGGTTTAAATAATTAGACAGTTGAATGATTGTTTCTTAAAGCAAATATCTTTAGACCATTTTTTATTATGCAAAGTGAAAATGCAGTTTGAAGATGCCACCATGCACCTATAAAACGGGATTGAGACTAAACTCACAAAACTCACCAAATACACATAAAAAGAATGATCAGTTCTGACAGTAGTACCACTTCTTGACTCTTTATTTATTAGTTCTCATTCAAATTCAGAAAACTTCAAATAACTCAAATTATCACAAAACCTTATCTTTGTTATTTTTTAGAATTAAATACAGGCTTCCTGGATCTTCGCTGGATCTCATTCCTTTATTCTTTTTGTATCTTTTTTAAAACATCTGTTTATCTCTGTAGTTCTATATAGAAAAAGTAAAATTAGTTTACAAAGGCTCACAGAAACATATGTACATGATTGAGATTGAAAACTACAATTTTATCCCAAAGAAAGTTAACCGATGTGATAGTGTTAACCAAAAGTGATATAACAGCATAAACTGCATTGTAACTGTCCCTGTTAGATGTATGTGTGCATGTGTGTGCATGTGAAGAAGCAGGGGGCCCAGCTGACGAAGCCTCTCACTGCGACACTGGCAGGCCTAACTCGCCGCAGGCCCAGCTCTCAGCTCCACCTCTGACAGGCTTCATACTTATTGCTCAATGACATTCGATGTTTTCCTTCAGTTTGCTGTAAGATTGATTTCCCAGATATGTTTGAAATATCTCCAGAGCCCTAGAGCATGGCGACTGGCACAGCAGCACAGAGAGGGAGAGAGACAGAGAGGTGGTGTGGCAGGGGAGTAAAGGGGGAGATGGTGTGTTTGGGGTGAGGAAAAAGAAGTAAATGTGAAAACCAGTGCTAAAAGCCTATGGTTGCATTTAGGGGGGAGACTATTGGTTTAATTATTCACTTCTCTAAATAATAATTTCTTTCGATAAATCATCTATATTATTGAAAAGGCACTCTGTAACTTTTCAACCTTAAAACTCTGCTTTCCGGACTAGTTTGATGGTACAGTGACATCTATTAGGTGCATTTTTTTGGAGCTGTCGCACTGAGAAACTGCACTATACAACTTTTTCATCCGGGACTTTGCATGATGTAGAAGCTGAGTTTTGCTTTGCGCACGCTTCACACACTAGCAAGCTGATAAAAACACACGGGCTGTTTTGATCGCGCACCGTGGCAGATTCAGCAAAGAAACTCAAGAAGAAATAATCGGAGGAAAAGAGGAAACAAAAGAGAACCAGAGACAGAGCAAGACAAGAGTCAAGAAAACACTGTTTTTTTACTGTTTGCAGATGGCTCACATTACAGGTAGGATGCAAGACGGATGCTGAATTAGCGTCACTGAGAAAATGGCAAAAGTTCTGTAGTGCGTCTTGATTGTAACAGTCAAAGTTTGGAACCAAAATTAAAGCTGCGCTACAAAAGAAGAGATAAAACATAAAACAAAGAAAAAACAACTCATGATTGAATGTATAGTCATTCACCTTTGCTTGTCCTTTTTAATAAAAAAAACTTGTGCAAAGACTGACATGGAAAATGTTTACAACCTTGTTTCCATGAATAATGTGTGAAATGTAAATAAAACAAAATGCAAACATTCACAAAATAGTCCAAAGTTAAATCTAAACATATAAGTGAGTGCTCTTTAAAATATAAGTTCATTTATCATTTAAATATAGGCTCATTCATGTTTATTTTTATTTAACCTTTATTTAACCAGGTGAGTCAATTGAGAACTTATTCTCATTTGCTATGACGACTTGGGCCAGAGGTAACAATAAAACATACATTAAAAACTTGTAAGATACAATGACTCACATTTTACAAAATATGAAAAAAAAAACATACACAATAAGCAGCTATTAAAAACAGGAACAGCGATCACAGACAATATTTTCCAATAAGTTTGTGTAGGAGGAAAGTGAAATAAATGAGCCAAGTTTTAGATTTAATTGTAGGTGGTTCCAGTCATTCCAAGCAGCAAATTGAAATGCAAAACGGCCAAAGGCTGTGCAGGCTTTTGGGATAAGTAAATATGTGGTTTGGTATGGTCTTGCTGAAATAATCAAAGCATTCCCTGAAAAAGACATCTGGATTGCAGCATATGCATGTTAGAAAACCTGGATATTATGTATGTTTCAGCCAGGTTTCAGCATTAATGGTGCCTTGACAGATATATCTATATCTATATCTATATCTATATCTATATCTATATCTATATCTATATCTATATATATATATATATATATATATTTATATAGATAGATAGATAGATAGATAGATAGATAGATAGATAGATAGATAGATAGATAGATAGAT
>JAOXYM010000001.1:21846857-21857959 GCA_028567055.1 Leptatherina wallacei
ATCTATCTATCTATCTATCTATCTATCTATCTATCTATCTATCTATCTATCTATCTATCTATCTATCTATTGCATCAATTGAATGATGTTTGCATTTTGGATCGATATCAATTGATAACGACCATATGATCAATATATTGATCAATAACCATTTATCAAATGCAGTTTTATTTAGAAAATGGTTGTATTTTGAATTCCCCAGGCATTTTGTTTTTTGCTATATTACTAGTCTGTCTTTGGGAACAGATTGATCTTTATTAAAATTGATTTATTTAAACACCTGATCTGGGAATGAAAATGTTAAATGATATTGTAGTTGCTTTTTTTTATTTTGCTAAGAATAAAAGAACAATTGTTGGATCTTGAATCGTATCGAATCAAAATCGGATTGTGACTGCATTCGAGATATCGGCAAACATCAATGTAATATTGTATCGTGATCAAACTGGTGATTTACAACTCTATTTAATACTGTACTGGTACATGTGCCTATAATTTTGACTGGTTCTGTATATAGTTCCACATAAAGAATCATTAGATTACAGTGATTCATCACTTATTCAGTAGTTTATGAATCTGTTCTTCATGTACTACTCTTAGGCTACTGAATAAAATTTGATTTAGATGGACTGGATGTCGCATCAAACATTAAAATCTTAGTCCAAAATTAACTAAGCCTAACCCAAAGATGAAACTTTACTTGGAGCTCTTCAAGAAGCTTTCAGATTTTTGTGTATTTCAGGAAAACATGGGAAAAATTAGGTCTGTTCTCTTTAACCAAAGTAAATGGTTTGTTCAGTAGGCAAAATTTGCAAGTTTAGTACTCTGTAGTAACTGTACTCACATAGTATAACTTCTGGATACCTGTGGACACAGGTCTTTTCTGAGTTGGTTCCCATGAAATCCCCAAAATTGATGGCATACCAGAAAGTGGTGTGTCAAAAACATTTTTCACGGGGGGCAGGCAGGTGCACATACTGGGGAAGGGGTGGTACATGTTAATGAAACCTTTTTAAAAAGGACCTAGAGTAAAGCAAAATTTGTAAAAGTAAATAACCTGTTTGTTTTTATCAATAATTGTTAACTAAGGATAATCCTGCATTGTACAGCTTTAATCATTGTTAAACCAACACTTATACTTCATTGATCATGAGAAAATTTGCCTTGTGCTAAATCACCAATTTTATTAGTGTTCATCTGAGGGCCCCAGTGTCCTCCTTATCAAAGAGGCCAGCCAGACCTCATACAGGCAAACTGGATACAGGATTACAGCTTAACCTGCTTATAGCAGACAACATAGAGTACAAAAAAAAGAAGCTACTTGTTGTAAGTGTTGCTGACATCCTTTTAGTTGAATCAGCAACAGGTGATTGTAATTTGAACTACAAGCACTCAGAGACCACAGACCTCCGCCAAGCCATAGGGTTCTTTTGCCTGAAAAAAAACCCAAAAAGCCCAACAGCCCACCAAGTACCCCCTATATTTTGAACCTTCTGGATCACCAGATCCAGAATAAAACTGAAGAACTGAAAAAAGGGATAGTTTCTTTCAAAATAATTTGCTCGAACCGTTTTTCCTGGATCTCCAACCCTACTTTTAATGCATGTGTCCCTTACTGGAGCTGCATCAATGCCAAAATTACCCCCCTCTGGTGGTTCTAGGGGGCATTGGAATGTTGGCGGTTCTAGTATTTTAAAAAAGATTCCTGGATCTAGATGGTGACCCAGATCACCCCCAAAATCAAATCAATTGTTCCTTATACCACTTTGGAGATTTCCTGAAAATTTTCTTAAAATCCATCCATACAGACAGACGGACAGACAAACATACGCCGGCGAAAACATAATCTCCACTCATTGGCGGAGGTGACAAAAACAAATAAAAAACCAGTGTAACAGAACATAACCACATCTCAGTCACTTCAAAAGTCAGTTCTGTAAAATACAGGCATGACCAGTCCAGTTGGCTCAACAGAACTCACTTTACAGCAGACAGATGTTAAAATTGTTGTTTTTTCTGGTAATGGTATAACTTCACTATATCTTGTCATAGCAAATAGCTTCGTGTTGCTTTGAGTTTTGTTTTCAAATATTACATCTTAATCTAAGAGTTATCCATTTGTTCACTATTTGATAATTCCAGAGGTTTTTGTCCCTTAAAGTTTGTTTAAAATGTGTTCCACCTGATCACTGTTTTTACTTTTTTTTGCTTTACAACATGTAAATTTAACATAATTCAAGTATATGTTTTGGTATTTCATATGATACGCTTACATGCTTAGTCCAAAGTGGTGAAATAATTTTTTTTTTTTAAAGAAGTTAAAAGAAAAATAGTTTAAAAAGAAAGAAAGAACAAGTAGTGCATATTAATGTATTCATCTTTGCTTTAACCCTTCAATAAAGATGTCATCCTTCCATTTACTCAGAAGTCACATAATTAGTTCACTATAGCTATCCTGTTTCCATGTCTGTCAGAAAGAGCACTTTCATCCAAACACTCAGTAAAGCTTGACCAAAATGACAAAAAAAGGCCCCAAATTAAAAATATTTTTTAAAGAAAAAACAAACAAAAAAAGAAAACATGTTTGGACTTCACCAGAAGGTATCTGGGAGACGCCACAAATATGGAAAAGGATACGCTGGTCAGATAACTGAATACAACTGACATTTTTTCATCATTAAGAGAAACATTGCATATGGTGCAAAACCACTACCCCTGGAACAGCATTCCCACTGTGAAGCATTGGGATGGCAGCACAATGGTCTGTGGATGTTTTTGGGAAATTGGTCAAAATTGAAAGAAAAGTGGATGGTAGATATAGTTCAGTTTTGGAAGAAAACTATTTCCATTTAACTAAGACTATTAAAACTGTTTTGTACCATTAAGCAGCAGACATGTCATGGTGATCAGAAGTCCTACCCCCCTTTAAAGTCAGATTAAAGTCAGAATTCTGACTTTAATGTCAGAATTCTATTATTATTTTTCTTCACTCACCCTAATACTCTTTTGCTAAAGTGTTTACTTTGGTGTCAGCCATAAGGAAAGCATATAGGGTGGATAAACCTATATTATCAATGGGTAGTAAACCCAACACTGAAACAATGAATTGCTGCTGAAAATTTGTTAAATTAATAGAAAGGGAAGAAAAAGGAGAATAGAGAACTTCAGATTTTTTTTAATTTTCTTTTTATAACAAAGACCAGGGAATTGTCAAAATGTTATTTAAAGGAAAGAAGTGCTTGATGCTACAAAGCATCAGAAACAAACCTGCTGGGGCGGCAAGAAGGAAAGAGCATATACTCACAAATCTCTGTATGTCTCTGTCTCTTCATATTCTATTACAGTGGACTTTCACCATCACAAAACCCACAATCTTACACTTTGTGTGTGTGTGTGTGTGTGTGTGTGTGCGCACAGGTCATGATAACCTCTGCAGATTCCAGGGTATAACACCTGACACCCTCACTGCAAATACATGCACATACACACGCACACGTTAGTTTTTTTATATCCATGTGGGGATTGTCCATTGATGCAATGGATTCCTTAGCCCCTCACTATAATCTCAGCCATGATAACTAAATGTCTAACCCAAACCCCTTCATAACTAATTTTTGACCCTTAAAAATTACTTTGTACCTTTTTGGACCAAATTCTATTTCCCAGGTTACAGGAAATCCTTGTAAGCTGGTGTGCAATCAGGTTTTGTGCGCCATCATGATATAAAAAATACACTTGCACGCTCACACACATCTCTGAAAGGTGGTGGAATTGATTTCACACAGAACAGTCCAATCCAAAGTTAGTTATTAGAGCAACCAATACTCAGCTCCTGGCTCAGATGTCTGTTTTTGTGGTCCAGTCAGCCTTTTCCTTTTCTGTTGCAATGCACTCTTTATTCTCTATATTAACAGGCTTCCTAACTGTCTCTGATCTTTAACTTTTATCATTACAGGTTATAAATCTGTTAAAGTCAGGGCACCACTGAAATACCTCAGCAAGGTTACTGCTTTGTGCAGAAACTCCTGGTTATCAGTATTCATTTGGATTGATTCACTTTAGTGATCTCTGAACTATTATCTACTCCAAACATATGGGTACTTCTCAACAACAGCTTCACTAATCCCCACATAAACTGATTTAGAAATTTGAGTACCATTCATTATGAATTTTAATCATTTTAGCAGTTCAATATTTTGATGCCAATTGTTTGCATATACTAGTTTACAAAACCAAAATGTTTTTACCCTTATTTCTGCTGCAATTTTATACAGAGAAAAACCAACAATGGTACATACAATCTCCAGGAGAGGCTCTATTGGAACTTACATTCTGGCCAGGCACTGCCAAGCACTGACACACTGCCGATTAGTGAACCTAACTCAATCTATTCACCTCTTTAAGAAATCATTTTGTGTAAATATTTTCTTTGAAATAAAATGTCTCAACCCCCCCACCCCCCTTTTTGCTGTGGTCCCTGTGCCTGAATAATTCATTCATCCAACAGTCAGCACAGAACTTTCTTTCCTGACCACTGGCACATGAAACATGTTGACTTGCCCATTGATTCTTTTAACAGACACAAAGCTGAATCAATCATCTACTTTTTAACCACTTTTGGCTCTGTGCCAGTGGATGCAGCTACCTGTCAGAAACAAGGAAAGGAAACAGAAGCACAGATAAAATGTGTGATTCCTCTCCCCCCCCCAAAAAAAAAAAAAAAATACTGCCAAATGTCCAAAGATGATTAACATGTTTTCTACAGCAGAACCTTCATCAGTGGCTGTGGATGATGATGATGGTGGTGGTAGAAGCTGAGGTAAGCTACACTGCTGAGGTTCTGTTCTGATCAAGTGGCAACCTCCGGCTCAGAAATGTGAAGCTTATGCAGAACTGACAAATATTGCAGTTCGCTCCTCATCCGCTCGGGGTTGGTTGCAAAAGGGAGCAAATTCCCATAGACTCCCATGGTTCTGACTAAAGAGACCCAGCAAGTGAGCCATAAGTCAGACTTATTAAACCTAGCAAGTCTGATCCATATGAGCCAGTTAGCAGTGAACACTAACTACAAATAGAACTATTTAAGCTGTGAATTGAAGTGAATTTAGTTTGTTTCTGTGGCAAATAAAGCTACAAATGCTTGATACTTTGTTTTGTAAAACATTATCTGATTACAATTAGGCTAATATAATTTTAGCTGTACACTTCTTAGGGGATTTAATTGAAATCTAAATGCAGCTGATGGCTGTTAGGCTGGGCAGATTGATCCAAATATTGATAGTATCAATACAAAGCATAGTATTGGTATCTATCGATACCAGCGTGAGATTATCGATACTTTTCCTTTAAAAGACTTTGAATGTGAAAAAGACGCCAAAGAATTTGAATGTGAGCCAAATGAATAGTAGGTTTTGCTTTTGTTTAGCTAATTTGCATTGTTGACTTTATTTTTGTCAAACAATTGTGTGAGATAAAAAGGAATCAAATTTTGTTACATTGTTGATGTTATTTTATACGGTTTACAAACAAAAATCCTAAAATTGAAATTTCTCTGTTCTGCCGTTCAGTTTGTTAATCAAAATATTTTTTACACTGTGTTTCATTATGATCATAATGATGATCAATAATTAAAGCCAAAATCATTTAATGATTGGGAAATTTCCAGCAAAAAATGATTGGTATCGGTATCAATATCGGTATCAGTGATACTAGCCCTGGATTTACTTGGTATCGGATTGATACCAAAATGTGCAGAATTGCCAAGCGTTAGTGGCTGTGTTAGGGAACCGGGTTGCGCAGTCGCAGTTAGTTTACAGCATACATGGAGTGAAGCGAGACAACAGGTAAGAGAGATATTCAGTGCACCACTGAAGACCCGTCGAATGTTTGGCGATTCTTCAGATTTTTTAAGAAGGAAGATGGAAAACTCAGTTAGCCAACTAACAATGATGAAGCTATTTACACAATGCACATTGTTGATGTTGGGAAATGTTTAAAGAGGCCAAAAAGAAATTGCCTAAATTAGTATATTATATAAGTAGAGAATAAGATTAAAACAAATGTAATAAAAATACATTTTTGTTTATAATTTAGTGTTTATTAGGAATAAAACAATCCTCAATCTCAGTGGTTCCCAACCTGGGGTCCGGGATCCCCCAAGGGGGTCCCCTGAAGAGCACAGGGGGTCCTGGAGGCTTGACCATTCAGAGCCATTGTAATTAATGTATACACATTGTACCTATTTTAGAAAAAAAAGTAAGGCTATATGTTGTTATTTCAACTTTGGTTTTATGGAAGGACAGGACTCAGCCAGAATCCAGTATTTATGGTGAGAATCTCACTTTTGAAAGTATAAAACCAGCATGGTGTCAGAACGTGATGCATCCACCCATTTGTACAAAGAAATATTCACATAATTTTGAAGATTTAATTTTTAAGATTGAATATATATAACTATCATTTAGTGAAAAATATTTAATGAGAGAGGAGCAAAGGAACTACAGAAAGAGCAACAGGACAGAAGAGAGCAGGCACGCTGAGGACAACTGGAGACTCAGGAAGAATTGGTGTGACAGCAGTCCTGACTTTTCCATTCTTTTTTCCAGATCCACAGACATACACGGAAAGAAAGCAAAAGAGAGAAATTTCTCCACTCCAGCTGCCAAGCATTAATGTGGCCAAAATGATCGTCATGCCCAAATCCCTACTAAGATGCCAAAATCCACTGCCATTTCCTATTTCAGGCAACTGACAAATACAAGTGCATAATACATAATATTTCAGTGTTTCCCCTTGATATCATTTTTGGCAGTATGAGCATTTTGACTCTCCATTGAAAACTAATAAAAATGAAATTCTGCGACAGCATACCATGTGGGCATAAAGTCCTCCTGTTAATTCGACAACTCTGCCAAAGATTAAACCCAGAGCAGCGAGAGCTCTAATCTGTGATGTTATCAAGGGACATATGCTGGAGCTCCTTTCGATAATGAGTTAAAGACCGACTCACTCTTGTTTACGGTTTTTCACAGTCACTTAAAGCCTCCCAAGACTATATGATACGAGTCTGATAATGGCCTGTACTGATAGACCTGAGGGAATATGAGCTTCATGGTTGATGACTTCTTTTTATGTCATATTGAGACACATTAGAGGACAGCCAAAGGTGCCTGTTGGGCATATATAAAGATATATGCCCCATTAGTTTATCCATCTTCTTCCTGACACTGAGCATTTTAGAGTATTTATGGTAACAGGTTTGATTGTGACACTTTAAGCTCAGTGATGCTGATCACGGTGCTCCAGGCTCTAAAAACTGATGATACTATTTGATTAGCCCTATCTACACATTCCATGACACTCATACTAAACTATTTTCATTTGACCTTTCTTTTGTCTGTGAAGTACCATACTACAATCAATTGCTTTTAAATATGCCTCATAAACAAGCAAAAATCATATAGCATGAAACTGTTTGTGTACATTTTGGAGAGAAATGCTGGCCATGCTAAAAATACCAGCAAGCAGTGATGATGTGCATTGTGATCCACATCATCACTGTGATCCAGCCCTTAGGAGACGACATATACGTTGCTCCTTTCAGCCAGTGGTGAAATCATAATGCTGATGAGTTAAAAACAATGTTGAAGAGCAGTTGTAATGATAGAGATTCAACTAAGATATGATTTTACTCTGTAGATTTAATTACAGAATACAGTAGAATAGCCTAAGAGAGAATTTAAAGCTCATAGCAAAATCGGAGCGTTGATAAATGGACCGGATTTGGCTGCCAGGACTTCAAATGGGAAACTTTCATCACTATGATCACTAATACTAATACCATTGATACTAATGATCACCAATACCAGAATCATTAAAGCCAATATTGAAATCAATAAATTCATGATTTTATAGGGGGACTTAAGAATATATTAGGGTGGCTCCAGACCCTTAAAATAGGTCCAACAATGCTCATGGCAGAACGTAAAAAGAGAATATGGTTAACAGTAAAATCTAAAAGTAAATCAACTGAAAAAAAGAGCAGTAAGAGAGAATAAAGAGGAAATAATCCGACAGCTGAGTCCTCTGATGATCAGTTTCACATGCTGTGGCCACAATAACAAGTAAATGAAATACATATATCAATAATATTACAGTACTTTTATACCTTGCTTGTCAATGGGGCCATGATGGGGTGCAGGTGACATAAAAGTTTTCATCAGAGGGTCTGTAAGCAGATCTCTGCAGAGGAACATGTACAAGGAAATCTGATTTAATAAAAAAAAAATTATTACTGGTGAACCTTAGACTTGATTTGATGTACCAGTAGAAACTGTAATAGAAACGTATAGATCTCCACACTAGGCCTAAGTTCTCCGTCTGTATCTGCTAATTGTCCAGTTAGTCCAGGCACTTGAAACATGTTTGACACAACTACATGGGATCAGAGGGCTGTTACAACTGGAACTGCAAGGCGATTTCATGATATTATAACTGATTAAATAATCTTAGAATAAATATAAAAATTACCAGATATATCCTGTGCAGTAAACCATAACAAAAGTGATGTAAAAAGTGATCTTGCTCTGGTTTTTTTCAACACCTGAATTTTATACAAGGTGCTATAAAAATGTAGATAATTTTGGGAGACTGGAAGGGCATTACAACTGCCCAGCTCACTAATAATAAAAACAAGCATCAGTTTCTCAATAGGATCCTGAGACAGAAGCAAATTCACCCTGGCAATATTTTTCAGATGATTAAAAAGTAGATTTATTCACTTTCTGGATGTGGGCAGCATGGTTTAAATTAGAGTCTATGATCATGATACGACTGTTGTAGCAGATGGTTTGTTACACTGAACCATCTGGGAAATCATCTGTGGAAACTGCTTGGAAAAGGGCAGGTACCGCCAAGAAATATTTAGCAGCAAATCCAAAGAAGTTTCTCTCACAGTGTGATGTGAGATTTTATGCAATCAGATAATCAAAGTGAAGGCTCATCAAATTCTTGCCCAACCCACTCAGAAGCTTTTTCAACTGTGAGTGTTTTTGCTTTTCTTCTGTGTTGTTCTTGACTTTTTTTTTAACTTAAAAAGTAGGTTTGAAAAAAACTAATTTCTCTATAGCCACAGTTAAAACTTGTAGCTCCCACTGATTGATCGAAACTGATGTGCCTTGGCCCCAAACACATAACCTTGCTTAACGGCTAGCAAAATGAATGCTCCCCTTGTGTACTTGCAATAGAACAAGAACTTAGCTTCTTTGGAAGATACGGTAATAAAATTCTTAAGTGGTCCAAGCGTTCATTAAAGAACCACCTCAACATGATTTAACCAGACTTATTTATAGTATAACCTTTAAGAAATGGCTACTTTGGATGAACTATGGCTGCTTCACACACACCACACATACACACACAAAATTTCTTACTTGCTCCTTCACTGATAACAGTTTGTTCTGGTCTGAAGCTCAAGAAACATTGTGGAAGTAAATGGGCGGTGTCTTCAGCTGGTATTTGGATATAAGGCTAACATTGGACACCATTAAGCAATCAGAATTGAAGAATTTCCAATTCACAAGAATGTGTTATAAATCAGTACTTGACTTCTGGTTTTAACAAACACACATCATTCTTTGTTTTGCAGCTTCAACATGGGTCATAGGTCTACACAGATCAGATCTGAAGTGTAATTAATGAACATAATACTCGTGAAGATGAAGAAGTGACAAATGCTGACTGGTGGTAATGATTTAATTACTGATACTCATTATCAGTGTACATCAGAGATGGGGACTCGAGTCGGACTTAAGTCGCATTTCCAGCAACTTGAAACTTGACTCGGACTCGCGATTCAAGACTCGTGAACAATCTTATTTTTTTCATGATATTCTCTGTCTGATCTCCTCTCTGCTGTCTGTGTCGTACTCTGTCATTTCCTCAGACGTAACGCAGACGTGCCTGCAGTGCACGTGCAATCAATCAAACAAAGGCACCGCCATGAATACAGTTGCTGCTACAGCGCCGCGGTAAGGGTATGAAAAACTTAATGAAGAGGGAGGAATATACGAGCAGCAAGCTGCAACGTCGGCAGTAAAATCAAGGAAGCTGGATCCACCTTAAAACACACCTGGAGGTGAGTCACTGTAAGCTGAATGTTAGCATCTTTAGCAACGAGCTTAGAGCCACTGTAGTGTAAACGTTAGCTTGTTATACCTTTGTAATAAAATAATGTGTATACTCCATCAGAATGGCTCCACTAGATGTTTTCAGAATAATAATAATATATTTACTGAACACGGTTTCCATAAACTGTCATTCTGACACAATGGCGTTAAACTGGGACCAATCTGGGCTCAGACCCACTGTTAACAAGCTGGTTTTACTGGGTCTGTTTATTAGGAAAGTAGGCTATACCTGTTCCCGATTTGGGAATGTGATGAAATCACAATAATGTGCCATTATTGGACCTGCAAATATAGGATCTAAATAAATTAAAACATTGAGTTTTTTTAATTGAATTTTTCAGAAGTTTTTCTTTTCTATACACATTGCACAGTTATTTCAAGCTGTTTTTGTTTTCTTCTTCTTTTTTTGTTTTTAAATAAAAACTTTCTATTTTTCTGATGCACTGGTGCAGTGATCACCAACTGTCCCGCAGACTTTACATGTTTACCTGCTGCAATACACCTGAGTCAAATTATTAATTGGGTCATTAAGAGGCTTGTGCAGAACTTGACAACAAGCTGTTGTGTGGATCAGGCGTGTTGCAGCAGGGAAACATCTAAAACCTGGAGGACAGGTGGCGATCCCTCACTAGAAGACGCAGCATATTGGCTCCTCTCTATAGCTATACAGGAAAACACACTATGAACTGCAGTATTATTATTCTAAATGTCTCAGTGGGTCAATATGGAGTTTTGAACACATGAAAAACTCTTGGATAAGTTAAAAGTATATTTACTAATCTGACTAAATTTCCATGTTCATCTGCAGGTTTTCCAAATGAATACAGCTTAGAAATCATCCAGAGGAGAGGGACAGAGCATTTGTCAGAGCTTAAGATTAGTGCTGTTACTAAATGCTGGTAGATGAATGCGCAT
>JAOXYM010000001.1:21859302-21873383 GCA_028567055.1 Leptatherina wallacei
CCATCATTAACATATTTCTCCTCTCTCAGCAGATCTCGCTGGATCAAATGTGATGTCTGTTGTCTCTCTTTCTGTCTCTTTTTGTCTCTAACTTTCGCTACAGGCCAGCGGAAAACTGAGTGTCTTCTTCTGCTTATTGGTTTTTTTTGAACAACTGACAGACACATTTCACCACCACCAAGTGGTGGGAAGCCACATTGCAACCGACCTTCTCATGCAGCCTTCACGGCCCTTGCGGCCCACCAGTGCAAAACTGAAATCTTTTTGGGGCCCTCCAGGTGGCGCTCACATGATTAAGAATCACTGTGATAGACTGTTTCTCTCTGTGCTTTTAGGTCAGTCATCAGTGGAATCTTTTTCTCATTGCATTTAACAATTTCATTTACTCAATTATATGATTTGCCAGTTTAATTTGTAAATTTTTTACCAATCTTAGTGCAAATGTTCAAAGATCATACTATTTGTTAAATAAATCAGGACAAGGTGTAATATCCAGTGGCGTATCCAGGAAATTTTTAATTCGGTGGCCACGATAAGACAGACGTTAGTGTGGGGTGGCCAATCAATACATTTCACTCACTGCAATGTCAGCAGGATCACTGTTAACTTTGGTTAGAATCAGTGAGTGAAATACAGGGATTCTTGGGTGTCTGGGAACACTTAACAGCTTTGAGTAATTTTCAATGTCAAAAACAAAACTGTTTATAGATTTTAAAGAATATTATACAAGATATTAATTTTGCAAAAGAGCTAATTGGTATTTCAAACACAAAAATCCTTCGTATTACAAAGAAAGGCTTTAAACATCACTCATATTGAGTAAACAAATGGAAAGACCCATCAAGACAAGTTCATACAAGGATTGGAGAGCATTGCCCACCAAACCCTTAAACCCCACTACCCCAGTCCCATGTTTGCCCATATTTCACACACTGATTAGCCATTACATTGGATCTATGTTATACAACATATTTTGTCACCTTTTGCCATTTATTTAGAAAACACATTTTTATATTGTTTGTATTTCATATAATTTATATAGCACTTTATAAAATGTGTAAGAGCAATTCAGCTTCGAGCTGAAACAATGTGAAAGGACACAAAGAAAACAATTTAAGTAAAAAAATGAAAAAATAAAGATGTAAAATGCATACTTTTAAAAGCAAGTTGCAAATAACAAAAAATAATAATATATATAGTGATAAAAACAAGAAGATAGGTATATACCATGGATTCCACTTTAATAAACTTGACAAACTGAGCTGACCAATCAGAATTGAGGTGGCCACAAGGGTGGCAAATGAAATTTCAGGCGTAGCCCTGCAGTTCATCTGAAATCATGCTGACATAATTTTACTAAGGACTAGATTGTTTTTCTTTTATATCCTATAGGCTAGATGATTAAAAAAAGGACATGCTCTCATTTTCATGACTATATGTACACACTCATTTCTTTCTTTCAACTATGTGTATGTACTAAAGGAGATTGCTAATCAAGATGAATTTTAAAGCTAAATCAATGAGGTGCATCTGATCATATTCTGTGCATCACAGTAAAAGGTCTGAAGAATTTTGTAAACTAGAAATTTCATTTGGATTCTTTTTTATATAAGAAAAAGTAATCTGAACACATTTGTCTTTGTGGTTGAGGGTTGTTGAGCACAGATTGCAGACATATGCAACAAATAATTTGTGCTAAAAGCAAAATATTTTGAATACTTTCTAATCCCACAGTAAATACAGCATTTAGTTATGAGTCAGTGGAGTGACTGGTGACAACTAAAAATGAATGTATCCATCTCTTCACCCAGAGTGGCAATGTCAGTGGTGAACTGCACAGAGAAACTCAAGTTTTAAATTGAAAATAATCATGGAGTTAAACCACGACAGCAGAACACAACAGGGATTATTGTATCAAAAACTTTATTTTCAAATAATGTCTCCAAAATATCTGATAGATAAACTGTGAGTCTCTTTAACAGCAGATTGTGAGGCTGTGCATTCACATAATGATGTTATTTAACTCTTTATAACACTCTATATTTCTTTCCTCTGATGATTTTTCTATTATCTTAAAACATAATTACCAATGTAGTTCTACCAGCTGAAAAAACAAAGCAAAAAATAAAAACTAAAATAAAAAAACTGTTGCTGATTTGCTAATCCTGCTTACATTTCAATTTGATCACAATTTAATTTACCATTCTCCTCTGCTAATGTCAAAACAAGGACAGTCAGATCTCTGTGTTCTTACAGGAGATCAGATTTGACATTGTAAAGGTGTCGAATCATCCCAAAGTTTTTGTACCGGTTAAAGTCATCTCCCTCCCAATCATAAACATTAGGAAACAGCCACACAAGGCTGCTTTTACAAAAGAACATTATCTTTTAAAGGAAGGGTTATTTTTTTAAACTCATAAATATTTGTGACATTATGACGGTAATCTGGTGTAAAAGTGTGATTCTAAAATCATTCGTAAAAATATGCATAAATATCTTGATGTAAAGACACACCAATTCATGGACAACTGAGCTGCCACCCAGACTGTTTTATGTGTCATTACAGTCGCACGTATCATTTGCAATGACTCCCTAAAAGCTTTACTGCTTTGAAGAAATTATGCTGCCACCCAAGCTGCCAAGAAAGGAGTGTTTGGGATTGGGAATGACTTCTTTGCAGTTGGGTCATGGAGACATGCTGGAGAAAAGTACCTCCTGGTCCCACAAAAATATTTTGTTCTTGTGTAAAAGCAGCCGTAATGGACAAGATTGTATGACATGTTGATATTTGATTCTCAGTTTGAACCATAGAGCTTTACATGATGTGAAACAGTAAAAACATTGACTTTAATGAGCATTTTTTTTTACCTACATCATCAATCATAAAAAGTACAGCATATGTTTAATAATTTCTTTTTTCTTTTATTTCTTCTCTTTTTTTTTTTTTTTTTTTACAAATCTCTCCATAAAAAATAGATTTCTGTACAAAAATGTTTTCTTTTCTTTGTACCTACTTCAAGTTCAGCAGCACATGATGGTGGTGAGAGATGAAAGTGATGGAAACAGAGGTATGATGCTATAAAAGAAAAAAACATCAACACACAATGTTGATAGCAACCTCCAGTTGAGGACCTGTCATTTGTCAACTCATCTTTGTGCCATATGGGACAGCAAAACAAACATTTTAGTATACATTTAGAAGCAATAACCAATTACTGCATGGTAATATATGTTGCTGAGAATGGATCGCCTCACTATAACCACTTAAATTAGCATTAATATGCACAGTGTCCCAGTATACAAGTAGCCATAAACTGGAATGACAACTATCCATCATATGCACTGATGAGGGAAGTAGGGCTGCTGAAAAACCTTTTGTCAAATGGGATACATTAAGTTTTTTTTTTCTTTTCAAGTATCTAATGCAGCATGAGAAGTTTGTCCTGTCCACACTGTTAAGATGAAACTGTTACTATACATGAATTGGTAAATTACACAGTTCCTTTGTAAGAAGCTCTAATTTTTACACTAGTCTTACAGGAAATTTTCAGCACAGCAACATCACCCTATCCTCCAACGTTGAATCTATTCTGCATTTAATAATTTGGTTTCACAAGTAATACCAATAAAGAGTGCCATAATCTGTCATGAGTTTTCTAAACCTTTTGTTCTTATATGGACTGCTGATAAGACCACTTCAGACAGTGTTGGGAACAAATCCAAGAAACTCTCTCAAATTGTGTTGAGAGGCACAGCAAAAGAAGCAAGATTAACATTTCAAAATTAACTGGATATATCTTTTTTTTTCTTTTTGCAACTTCTTATTTAGACAAAACCAAATGGGCAAACATATACACAAGATGTCCACAAAACCTGTGTAGTGAAGAAACTCCAAAATTCCAAAGCATCCTGAAGCGAAGATGTGACACATTCGACTGAACATCATATCCTTTTTTTAAAAGGATGATTGATAGCAGACAGCTTTAAACCTCTCTTCAAAGTCACAGAATGCCCTTATATTTACAGTCTTCTCAGTGCCGTTCCAACTGGAAGCAGCTTCAGCAATTCAAAAAAAGGAAAGACACCATAAAGGTTGCTTTGTTAGATCTGATTCTATTTGATTTAAAATAGATTGCTGCTCACTCACAGCTTGAGTATAAATGTTCCCAGTATGTACATCATGCTCCCATGTTCTGTAAAAGGGACATTAAAACAAATCTGCTTAATTTTTCTTATATATCCAGAGGATAAAAAAAGGGAAATCTGAAAGAGTCCTCTCATGTCCATAAGCTACATTATCTTAATGTCCATGAAAAAGTTATGAAAATGTATTCTCCATCTCTTTTCAAGTTTAATCTTGACATGATGGTGATCTTTTTCATAAAACTACTTTGGACATAACTGTTAAAATTGGTATATTTAGGCTGAAAAAAGGATACCACAACCTTGCACATATGAATAAACCTCTCTGTAAAAATGCTTTTTAATAGAAACAAACATTAAAATGACAGATAACGTCTGTCACAACACAGCTGGTTACCGAGGGAGACATTGAAGGGTTAGTTGGTGGAAAATCTATGCTGGCACTCAAAATATTGATCTCATCATGTATCCATG
This sequence comes from Leptatherina wallacei, assembly GCA_028567055.1. Taxonomy (NCBI): domain Eukaryota; kingdom Metazoa; phylum Chordata; class Actinopteri; order Atheriniformes; family Atherinidae; genus Leptatherina; species Leptatherina wallacei. Next base: position 21,863,920 of record JAOXYM010000001.1, read on the forward strand.
TAATCCTAAATAAATGTTTTAGAAACTTTCCAATTCTGCTGTAAACTTGATATCTGAACTAAGATGTGAAATCTAACCTCTATAGTGCTGTTCTGTTGCCAGTCTGAATGTTCTCATTCATGCATACAAAGAGAATCAGATCCTTGTCTATAATTAATGAAAACTCGACCCATTATTACATCTGTGGAAACATTGCACCCTCTAATTTTCAGTCGTTATTATGGGCTCTTGACTCCATAGGAAATCTTAGCTGAATCAATTAAATCAATTAAAAGCGAGGAACTCTTGTAATAAAAAAAAGAAAGATAGAGCAGGCTCGTGAATGTAAGCAGACACTCTACTGTTTCTGTGTGGAGATTTTGAATGTTTATCATCTTTCTTGTTGCTGAACTGCAACTGTTGTGGTGATCTTTGCATATTTCTACTTCCTGTGCATCACACTGCTATCACCCTGACACTGTAAATAACAGGCTGACAATGGCTGTTAAAAAGCCAATAATATCCTGCAGACATGCTTTCAAACATCATCACTATTGTTTCAGGACATTTCATTTGCAGCAATCAGGTCTGGTGTGGAGTCATTTTTGACTAAATGAGCTGAAAATGTAAACAGACCCTGCCATTTTCCTGTTCCTTCATTCTTACTTATCTCAAAACAGGTGGTTGTGACAAACTTCTCAAGCTGATCTTATTTTATTTATTTCCCTGCATGTGAGTTCTTGGGAAAATTCTCTAATTTTACTTAATCTAGTCTGGGCAGAATATGACAAATGATTCTTGCACAAAATCGTCATGTTGTCCGTTTTGTCTTTTATCAGTCAACTCTTGTGCATCTCTTCTCACCATCGTGCTGTACGAGTGAATGAAGGGAATGAGATTCAGCGTTTTTGTGATGGTTATATGAATTGTGGTTGGATGACTGGAAATGTAGAAAAAGGAATGAAGCTTTAATTTGGACAGTACAAATAATGCTTGATGTGTAAAGTTAATGCCAAAATGTTATGAATGAAGCAAGAAACAGGCCTGAAGACACTGAAAGACACACACTGAAAGCAGTTACATCTGCGATCTACACCAAGTGCAGCATCAATTGAGAAACAAAACATCTTGAGTAGACGCTGCGAGAAATCACAAGCTTGGTAAGTGATTTGAAACTGGTTCATTTTATCCTGTCCTGCAGACTCATGGGTGTTAAAGTGACATCTTGACTTAAAATAAGTGGGCTAGATTGCACTTGCAAAGCTTGTGTATTTGTTGCAGTGATGATCCAGCATTGATAAGCAGGCATTGACTTACTGCACACGAGGTATTTTTCAAACAATATAGGGCAGGGCAGGGGCTCAAAGGATAATAATTGCTGACAACTATAATTGTGCATGTTGTCTGTATCTGTTTGTCTTATGCGTTAAGCAACCACTTCTCAAACAGATCACATGTTCTGTGTACTCTTTAAAAAGGTGTGTTTAAGCAACTTCATGTGCATCAGTTATGTAATGGTTAAAAGATGCACAATGAGGGCAGAGAGGATCACTTCTAACATCTTTTAAAAGAGGCTTTGAGAAATCTAGTTCTGTTTGCTTCTACCAGTTACTAGCTGAAAATTTGAGTCCATATTATGAACGGGAGGCTCTCTGCTTATTTTGTCTACATGCTATGCAAGAGAAACAGTAAGAGCTTTGAAAAATAGTTAAAAATGGTAGATCTCTATGTGATAACACTTTCTTTCTTGCCTGGTGGTCCAAAGGTGAACAGAACCCAACTTTCTGGTTGGCTAGCATGTTGACATGGCGACAAAATAAACAACAGTATAACATGTGGTCACACCTGCTAACAGGGAGGGAGAAATATAAATGTGTATATACAAACACTCTGTAACCCTGTATTTAGTCATTTTGTCGTCTTTTTAAAGATAGAAGTTTTTGAATAAAATGTTCTCTTTTTCTGAAGGACTCATTATTCAAACCCATGTCAGACCCCAAAAAATTATTCTTTTCTTTCCATAACCAAGTCAAAGAAAAAGAAAAAAACAACAACAAAACACTAGTGCAAAATTTGTGCGGTTTATAAAGTTTATATTTTGGGGTCCCCAGCAGCAGTGGTTTGGGAAGTCCCAACGGGCCACTGGGTTTTTAAACACATGAGTCTGTTCATCAATATCTTCACTGAAGAAAAATGCCAGCAGAGACTATTAGAGACAGCCATTTGCCTCTGTTTCCACAGCAACAAGTCCTTGTTTCGCTTTTTGACTGAAAGAAGTGACTGACTGTACTTTTGTCTGTGTCCATTTGTTCAATTTCTGTCAGTCAGCCAGTCTGCTAAAAAGTTCAGCTATTTCTGATTTTGTGGCTAGAGAGCACACTGTGGAAAAAGAATCCGTCATCTCTTGACTGATAGTCCGGACCAGAATAACAAGAGGACAAATTATTTCCTGGATTTAGCCACAGCTGATTGCAGCAGTCGATGATCCTGACAGCTTATTGCCTCCAGGCTTCCACTTGTTCAGCCACCAAGCACAGAATTGTGGCTAGTCCAGGAACAAGAATCTTTGATTGTGTTTGACAGACCTCAGGAAACCAGTCCATAGTGTGCACCAATAGGGCAACTCAAATGTCTAGTTTTGTGGCTCAGCACAGTCTGCCTTCTGCTACAGTGTAAGACTGTGTAGGACCGCTTTAAGAGTAAAATACCAGATGAATATTTGGAAATGTTGAAAATTCATCGAAAGCCAATTCCCAGGTGGTTCTGTGGACTTAAACCTAAGGGACATTTTTTTTTGCAAAAGCTTGATTTGCTATGTTTTAGCCTATTTAGTTGCAATGTACTGTAAGTTGTTCTAAAAGGCAAAACAGTGGTGAAGGTAAAGAAAAAAACAGGAACCTATTTGAAAATCAATTCACTGACAACTAAACTTACCTAACTCTGTGATTGTCCTGCTATATTCAAACTAATTCAGCTCTAAGTAGACTAAAACATTTCAAACTTATCTGCAATTTCCATTTTACCCCAACTGGTTTAGCATTAGTACATCCATATCAGTTTTTTCTTTTTATTAAAGGAATTGGTCTGGCTGATCTTGTCACTGCACCAGCTCCATTTGGTTGTCAACTCTGTTCTGTTTAACGAACAGATTCCACCAAAACTAGCTCTGTAAACTGTCATTGTATTCGACAGTCCAGTCCAGAGGCTTGGAAGTCCAGTGGGAGGATTTTGGTCCAGCACCAGTGATGTTTTATGTTTACGTGTAGAAGCCATCTAATATCTGGAAGGACTAAGTGGTGGAATAGTCTATGTGCTTCCCCTGAGGGTAAAACCTCACATTGCTTGAACCCATGTCTGGTCTGCAGCAGGAAAGATAGTAATCCTATTCCACTGTGCAAATCTGGCATTGGGGCATGGGTTTAGATTGGGATATAACTCTTCACTTCAAGAAAGTAGTGAGAGGCCATATGACTCTGGACATACGGAGCCCTTTCCATAAGGAGGTAGGGTCAAATTTCTTTAAGAATTTGACAAAAACTGGATGAGCATGCATTTGGAGGGAGTTCACCTAATTATAGTTTCTCTTACTTGTTTGAATTGCAACACTGTTTAAGAACTCCTACCGAAGCATTTATCTCTGGAACAACAGACTTTGCGTCATTTAATGATGTCATTGTCTACCCTGGGTTTCTCTGGTTTCAACTTATTTTCCCTGTTTTACTCTGCCAGTCATGAAAGGATTAATGCCATTGTTCAGGAAGGACGTGGAGCTGTGTTGTGCAGATTATGCTGACAGGAGACCAGCATGTTGCACAAAGGTTGCCCATGGTGACATGTCCAAGTTTGTCCTTTTCTTTTGTTTGGTTACACCACACTGCAGCCTGCAACTCAGAGGGTGGCCTGAACCACTTTTATAGGCAGTTGCAGGTTTGGTGGACTAAACCACAGTGCAGACTGTGTTTAGTGTGGTATCAAATCGAACTGCCTTAGCCTCAGTGGGCTTCATGTTGGTATCATACATCGGGTTTTCAAACGATGCCTGACCATTGGAACTCTCATGGCCAACATAGCCATTGAACTGGACTTTTGGACGTGTCCTGTAAATCAGAGAAAGAAACAACACAGCATTAAAAGCACAATCTTTATTTCATAATGAAAGACTGTATTAGATGCTTAGAAAAAGACAACATTGTAAAACCATAACCCCACAGGCCTATGAAACACAAAACAGCACGTAAACTACACAATTAGTTTATAAATATTTTTGGTATGTTTGATTGGTACTAATTCTCTGATTCCTTGTTGTAATATTCAACAATGACCACAAAGTCATTGCAGTGAAAATATGACATGGTTATTCTCTCCTGGTTCAATTAATCAAATTAGGTCATCTTTAAATAAAGATTTTAATATCAGTCATGTGTTAAGAGTAATCATATAGTGTTAGTTCCTTATTGTATTTGTTGTGTTTTTCTTGTGTATTTACTGTTGTATTTTTTCTTTCTTTAAAATTTTTTTAAATCTAATGCAATATATGGAGTGGACTTCTTCTCAGTTATATCTATGATGGCTTTTATAGCCTGATTCCTTGTGTGAAGTATTTACCATTTGTAGGCATTTTTCTTGAATATTTGCTTATGATAATATTTTGTATGATTTTATTTCTGTATACTGCTATTTATTATTTTTACATCACAAAATGTATTAGTTACAATTTTGTATATGTATTTCTTATCATTGAGTGTGATTTACAGCACTAATGGACTATGAGTATTTAAGATTGCCTGACTCTTTATGTAGAAATCGGTAGTCTGATTATCATGTGATAGTTAATACAATCTTTTCAGTGAAATCTTCGGTGTGTGGATCAATCCATTTTCTATTATCTCTTTGGTTCACCAGTCCAGTGGATTATTGGATTTGAAAGTCTTCTTTCTGGCATCAGTTAATTAGGCAAACATTACACTGTCTGCTATGTTTGCTTATTTAAAGAAAAAAAAGAGCAAAGGATATAGAGATGAACTGTAGTCTTTTATTTTAAACTCATCTCAACAATAATAGATTGTGTCAATCTGCTTCATACTAAACAAGGAGTTTATCTAAGTATTCTGCTGTGGGCACTTTATATATATTTATTTATATTAAAAGGGTTTAAGATGAAAATATAAAAGCTAAAATCTTCACTTAAAAATGAAAAAAAAAAACACATTGTCTTTAACTTCATGACATTTGGAAATCAGGTCATTTGTGTTATTCAGAGAGCTGCTTAAACCTTTGCATGACACTTCATGTTAATTTGCACTACATGTTCTATTCAGCACCTCCAACTTCCCAAAGTGTTCAGGAAGATGAATTTAAGAATTACCAGACAGCATAATGTCCCACAACCACTGATGCATAAGAGAAACACTTGCATATGTTTAAAGATATAAATTAACAGTTATCAGGATATGGAAAAAATTTATTTTTGTCTCATATTGCTGTAAAACCAAATCCATTACTTTACTGTTTAATAATAAAAACACTGGCATTACATTTAAACGTAAGAAAGAGTTACAAATTCCAGAGGAAATTATGGCAGGAGTGGGAATATAGATCATAAATGATTGCTACAGATGTTGAGCTGCCCAGCACCCATCAGTTGGTCTCATATGAGTGTGTCTGTGTGCATCCACAATTGTTGTTCAGAATATGTGTCTATAATGTATACAGTCTGCTCATTAAATCAACATTTTGAAGAACTTTACTACATGGGTTGGAATGGCTACACTAGGAAATATGACTACCCCTCCTCTCCTTCTTTGTCTTTTAATAGCAGATCACACTTGTGGATAATCAGTTCTTTATTATCCAGTTAGAAATAATCACTTACTCTGAAACCCTGTGGAACTATTTGCAGGGAGGAGTGCTGCTGCTGTTTGATTCTGACCTCATTAAGAGTTTATGTACGTGTGTATGTGTGTGTGAGCACTAGTAGAAATCCAACCCCGGGGAACCGCTAAGCCTACCCCACATGTTCATCCCATTACTTAACAAAACTGCACACCAACACACAGCACAGACCTCTCTACATGGCAGAGGTTTAAATCATTGCACTGGGAGTGGCTATAGGTGCAATGCTTTTATTCTGTTGGTAAAATGAAAAATTGTACATATAATTGCTTTGACATTATTATAAATACTCTACAGACATATGGACGGTTGCATGAAAAAACTGCAATGCACACACATACACGCCTAGCTTTAGGTCTCCCTTTAAGGAATTAATTTTACTTTTACATGAAAGAAATAATTTCCATTTCTGTTGGCTTGACATTGTATTCATCAAGATGTTTAACCATAGCAGCAGAGTTAGGTGCCATACTTCACACCTGTTATCAACTGTGGATGAAAGCAATGATAAATGTAAAATATGTGACAGTAGACACTGGGTTCTTAAAAAGTAACAGCTTGTGGTTTCAATCAACTGATTCATAGCGAGTTAAAGATTGTTCATGATGGCATCATGCTGACAGAAAGATGACAATGAGATCAAAGACAAAATAAAATGTCCTTAGAACAGTTTTACATGACTGCTGTTTAGACACAGTAGGGCTGCACTGTGTTGAAAACATTCAAATGATCTGTTAATTTATTTTTATATCTCTCAGATAACAATTATCTGAGGAGTCCCCATGTTCTATTTACTCTAAAATGATTTACACTCTTTAGCTTTAAGTTAGGATTGCAGAATATTTCAGTTCAGGAAGCTGTTATGATTTTTTTCCTTCATTATTGTCATTATTATTTTAGATATTATCATTTTTATTTATTTATTTATTTAACTGTGCAGCCTTACTATACAGCAAACTAAAAACAAGAGATGAGAAGTTTGACGGAGGATGTGGCGGCGGGCGGAGGTCTGGTTGTTGTTTGAACCAGACAGATGACAGGTGCCAGTCTTACCTGCCGCCAGGCCCCCAGGTGTCTTTTGGTCTCTCATTGTCATCTGTGTCAGCAGACAATGCCCTGCATACAACCATCAGCTTTAAGGTACATCAACTAGCATTGCATACTGTTAAACGGTAATCAGATTGTAGAACAAAAATGTGTTATAATGAGACCACTAACAAGTTATTTGTTTAAATCAAGTAGAAGCGTGCTAAATGGACTGCCGATGATTGTGCATAACAAGTCTGAATGTCTCTGTATTTTGGATTTAACTTGCTAATTTGATAGAACAGAGAATAACAAAGCATGTTTGTAATTGTGGAACAAAGAATATTCCTCCCTGGACAAATATTCTATTTCTTCAATTATGTCAGTAATACTAAAACACCAAGAGTCTCTGCATACCAAAAACCCTAAGACAGTGCTATTATAAATGACAAGCCAACAGATAAATGTGTAGTATTGTCTATTGTTAGATGAATGACATGACTTTATAAAACTTTTGAGTGCTGAAGTGCAGGAATCTGTAAATCCCTCGCTGTAGAATCTCACACAAGTCTCAAACAAACATAATGATTGCTTTTTATCCTCAGAATAGTTCTAAATTATCTGCCATCTAAGGGCATTGTAAGTCTTTTGTTCACATTGTAGGCATAATAATTAATACTTAAGGTCAATCAGATTTAACCTTTGTGGTGCGCTCAGAGCTTTAGAACTATAATTAAATTTTTTAAGTGTCTCTTAATCTGTCTTTCTTAAAATGCATCAAACAGCCACTTTCTACACTCACAGTTTTTTCTTTTTTTAAATAAATTAATCAACACATAGGACTGGAAGACAAAAACTAGAAAGAGTTCATGTCTAGTTTTGGTGCCGACCCCTCTGATTGTTAGAGCTTCCTTGCAGTCACACCATTTTGCACTATTATAGACCAAAAGCTGGATGAAGATAGAGCTTGGCAACAAGATGGCCAATGGATAAGATTGACCATATTATGAAACAACTGTGCACTTTGCTGTGGGTATAGACTAGTCTGGACAAAAACCACAGGTAGACCCTCCGCCATTGTTGAGGTGGTATTTTTGTGCACGTCAGAGTAGAAGAGAGGAGAATCTGACTGTTTTCTGAACAATGTCATGGAAATCTGGAAGAACTGGTGCATTCCTTGGCTGTTCAAACAGCAATGGAACACTTTTTAAAAGAAAAAAAAGTGAATGTGAAGAACACACAGCTTTACTTCATGAAGAGTGTCCATGTCTGTCTGTCCGTGTAACGTTTGTTATGCTAGTTAATGCTAATGGACTAAGAGACAAGGGACTGCAGCGTTCCTGAGAGTAAATTACTAATTTTGGAGATATTGTTAAATGCAATGCTATTTGCACTTATCAGGGCAGCGTTGTGATCAAAAATTTTAATAACTCAGTCAGTAACACAAACTGATCACTGCAGTCTAAACCAATAATAACAAAACTTTGCCAAATATCTGACAAGATAGAAAATAAACAGCCTTTGCAAAAGTTTGAAACTATTTCTTTCCCAACTTTTGATAAGTTATTATAACAAGATTTGCTTTTTATTTTCCTGTGTGGATCAAAAGTTTCTAACTGATGAATCATAGTTAACATTAATTTACTAATGTCTAACTAATATGAAAAAAAGAAACATTTTGAGATCTCCAGATAAGATAAGATCAAAAAGACCACTGTCCAATCTTGTCTATCCACATATCTGTGCTGCTGTCCATGTCGGAAGATATGAGGTAATTAGGATTCGCCATCGACTCGGTAATGCCGGCGCTGCAAGATGGTGCGACACATAAAACGGCAGCCGGATTAGTCTACACAAACTACAAGCATTGTCTGTTTGTTGTTGTCAGTTTACTTTTACAGTGGTAAGAGTCATACTAGGGCTTGTTGTACCACTGGTTTTAATGTTTGTTCACACACCCAGTAATCTATTACTTTCCTATAATTTCTTGTTGGCAGGTAGAATCAAAGGAGCTATGAAAACAATATTATTATTATAACGATATCGGGAGACGCGAGTGATGTAGTGATTCTTTGCATTCAGGATGAGTTTCTTTGTATCATCCCTTCTTTTTCAAACTGATTTTAATAGTAGTCAAAGCTGTACATACAGCAAGAAGAAAATAAGTCTTGATTTGGTCCATGAACTTATAATTTAGTGGTGCCACCACATGATGCAGTGGCAGTTGCCAAGCTCTATCAGATAATTATTTACTAAAGCCTTGAGAGACCCAAACGTTATGGAACAATGTCTCTGAAATGCAAAGAGGGCTTTGCAATTGAAAGACATGAAATAAGGTAAATATTCAGTGCTTCAAGGAGACAGAATGTAGAGAATGTACAGAATAGCTGGCATAAAAAACATGTCAAGGTTTCCTGATGCATAAGAAGCTAAAATTTATATAAAAAAAACAACAACCAACAAATAGTTGAATCTCAACAAACACCAAACCAGTTTTATCTATCTATCTATCTATCTATCTATCTATCTATCTATCTATCTATCTATCTATCTATCTATCTATCTAT
>JAOXYM010000001.1:21893877-21915737 GCA_028567055.1 Leptatherina wallacei
TAGGACATCCTCGTCGTCAGAGTCAGACATCAGGTGTCAGGACAAAAGTCATCAGGTATCAGGAAAAAAGTTGTCAGCCTCGGGAAAAAAGTCTTCAGAAAAAAAGTCGTCAGACAAAAAGTCGTCGGCCTCAGCCTCAGAAAAAAAGTCGTCAGACAAAAAGGCAGTGAGTAGTCTGGTATCAGCCACCGGTCAAGGAATAGAAAATGAAACTTTATCTTACGGTGTGACAATGCAGCTCACAACTCTAACAGTCTACCTCACACAATGACAACTACAATATCAAGAAATAAACAAATCAGGATCAATTGTGTATTGTCTATTTTGGCTTCTTAACAGCTTAAGTAAGTATTATAATGATATATAATTTTTATATAATCGTTATATCCTGTGTAAATATATCTTGAAATAAAATAAATAAAGATTTTAGAAATTCCGCAATTACAATGCAATTAATCGCGAGTTAACTCAGGACACTCATGCGATTAATCACATTTAAAATTTTAATCAACTATATATATATATATATATATATACATAGTTGAGGAAGTTCATTTGGAAAACCTTTGTTAGTAAAGGTTTAAAAAGCTAATAATTCTGCATTAGAGGGTCATTTTCTTTGCACTCATTTTACTTTTTTCTCAGTTTCTCTTACTAGTAACTTGGGGATTTCTAAGCAGCGACTGCTTATAGCAAGTTAATAATGGATTTCTGGTTTTGTATGTCTTCTGCGTCCTGAAGAAGCCTTGAATGTCTTAAAGTAATTTCCTGAAAAATTGATAGTCTCATCTTCCACTGTTATTCTCCACTCTACAATTTGTTTTTCCTTGATGTTGGTTCCGTAAAAAACCTCACACCTGCACACAAGTCAATGCCAGTTTTTCCAAGCATGCAGTTCATCCTTTTATTGCTTTGCGACTTCGGGAACAATAGCTGGTGGCTGGCCAGCAGTTAACAGGGATTTAAATTAATCACTGTATGAGTGTTTTCTTTTCCATAAAAACAACTTTGTGCTTATGGAACAAACTGTAGCTGTCTAAAAATGGAAGAACACACTTTTATTGACTTCAGCAGTTAATATTCAGGACCAGTATTTCTGCTGGTCTCTGATGCCTAAAGAAGACTCTGTGTCTGTAATTGAAGGTTTCTGAACTCTTGTATTTCATTTTTGTGTCTGTCCCTTGTTGCTGCAGGCTGAGGTGACTTCACAGCCCAGAGGAAGAGGATAGACTCATTCCAGCTTGCTTATGTATCTTTGCTGTTCTTTTCAATGCAAATGCTGACACCTCTCCCATTTTCCAACCTATATTTTTTTTCCATGTTTCTACCTTTTTTTCTTTCACTCTGGTCCTTGTTTCCATTCTGACTGCATTCCTTTTCTTTTGTTTCTCAGCACCTCCTGGTCCTTCAGTCCGCTTTCATCCTCTCCTCATGCTCTATTGGTCTCCCTCTCACAGTATTACTACCACCCCCACCCCCAACCCCTTTTGTCTTTTAGGCATATTTCTCTTTGCACAATTCGACCAGCCAACATATTTTATGGGTTTAATCCTTTTTCTTAGTGTGTGTTTACAGGTTTGGGGTCAGGTATTGATTTGCCTCTTTGTTTCTGCCATCACTCACTTCCTCTTACACGGGTTTCTCTTTCACACTCTCCTTGTTGCACCACTGATGGCTCATCACATTTTCCCCTTTCCCTTTTCCATTCACTTGCTTTAATCTCTCCTCTTCCACCTCTTTCTTCTTCTCTTAATCTCTGCATTACTCAGTGTGTGCCATTGTGTGTTTTTGTGCCTCTCTCTGTTATAATCTCATTTGTTTCCCATGACACCTCTTCATCCTTCAGATTTACCCTCCTCCTCCTCTCTCCTCCTTTAACACTGCTAGTCCGTTATTCTTTCCCTCCCACACCTATCCCTCCTTGTTGCTGCTTTGCTTACTCAATCTCTCCTTCTTTCAGTGCCTCAATTGATTAATTTAGCCTGAAAAGCTACAGCTTGATAGGTTGTAACTTATTTGCTGTCTATGTATGTCCACATGTGAAAAAAAAAACAGTTTTGCCTTTAATTTAGGTAGATGGAAACAGGGGAGTTGAACAAAATATGTTAACCCTTTACCCAAGAAAAGCTGTGGAAAAAATTCATTTTTTAAAATCTGAAGTCTTTAGTTGGCCCTTTAACAAATGTGGAAAACAATTAACACTTTTTTGGGGGATATATGTACCATTTATTACAGGGTGACATGTCAAAATTATTGTAGTGTAGTCTTATGCTTCCTGGTATCCATTAGGGGACAGAAGTATCATATTGTATACTACAGGATTTTGAGCATAGTTTTTACCATAAAGTGATGCAAAATGTCTCAGAAACTGTATGTATCAAATATGATACATTTGGCTTTATAGGGTTATGTATGAAGTAAAATCGAAGAAGGAATAGAATAGAGAGGAGTAAAAAGGGTGGCAAAAACAAATATAAATCAGGGGAAGAAAATGGAAGACAAATATAAATGGAGAGCTTGAAGTTTTTTCCGGACCCTGTGTTCTTATTCTTCCTTTACACCTATAATTTCCACTTCTCAATTTCTTGCCCTGGTGTCATTCTCTATCACTTACAGCATCTTTTACTTCTCCTTCTGCATCCCTCTCAGTAGCCTCTATCCTCGCTTTCTCAGTTTTTTTTCTCATCTCAGTTCAAAGCCCCTGCAACTGAGGCAGCCAGCAAGAGATTTTCTATTTGTGGGAAGAGACGGCGGGGAGGATCTCAGGAAACATCTCTTTTTACAGTTGTTCAGTATCATACCCTAAATTCTAAAATATAGGCTGTTCTACAACTATCACTCATTTCATTTTAATAGATCTTGTTTTTAACGTCCCCTTTGTGTTTGTGGAAGAACAGAATGTTTTTGGAATTTAATCCTGAAAACTGTTATTGTGACGAAAAGTGCAAAAGTTCCTGTTATCTGATCTGCCTGCTAGTTTGAACAGCTGACAATAAAAAACTGTTATTCTTACTTTAAGCTACACTACTGAACTATTTCACACTTTGGCACCCACTAACAAAGCCTAATTCAGCATCCATCTTGCATCCTGTCTCTTCCCTAAGCTCTCTCCAGCAAGTAAAACTGTCTGATGTTGACTCTTGCTCTGTCAATTTCTCTCTCTCTGTTCCTCACTTCATCCTATAAAGTCCTCTTGTGTTTCTTTACAGATTCAGTAATTGTGCCAGTATGTTGATACACAATTGCTGGTCTGTGACGCAGTGCCATAAAGCAAAATGCAGCTGTCATGTGACGTCCCTGAACAGATGAATGTGTCAGCAAATAGTCTAGACTATTTGCTACCGCTGTGTGCGTGACAGTTTGTTCTTTCTGCTGATCTGTATGCTGCTTTCTGCTTGCTTGCCAATATTGCGGATACATACAGATGCATGCTATACCAAAACAGTAGGGATCCTCATCTGTTATTCTGAACATGTTGTAAAAACACACTGATTTCAACACCATAATTCCTGGATCACGAACTGCCTCCTGCTCGTTCTAGACATCCATTACTCCCACTGCCTTACTCATATTTCCAGCTGGGAGAGTGTATCTCCAGCAAAAAGCCCCCTACTGTGGTATGCAAGCGTAAACAGCAACTGCAGAAAAAGATTGAACCTAAATGTCCGGTTTTTCTCTTGAAAGTCTCTGGTGTTAATGTGTGAAAACAGTTATACTGTATATAAACCCATCAGTTTCATAAAAGCTACACATTCTGGGCTTCACAGTGATGGAAAAAAATCCACTTAAAAACTCAGCTCTTCCCAAAAACCATGTTGTAATATTGTATGCACTAAAGCTCTGAAATCTTTTTCATGTGAGAATGTAAATACCTACAATAGATGCGGATGCAAATGTTATGCATTCGGGTCTGTAGTTGTAGGTCCCCAGAATGACTAAATGAGCCTATATGTAAATAGAGAATATTCTTCTTTGAAAAATGCACAGTAGTGTGCATTCGGATTACAACTAATATTTCATACATTCTATTAGTTCTTTTTCACTCATTTGTTGCTATTGACTATATCACCAAAGAGCAAAGACAGACATGGTGGTTAAAAGCAAAGACAGACTTGTGGATCCATTGTTGCAGTTTTTGATGAGAAAGCTAAGTTTATTGTAAAGTACCAGAACAGAAACCAGATATTCATGTTTTTAGTTTCTCATACCTTTACAGTTGGGTTTAGTTTGATTCCAGGTGCCATCTTTGGTGCAGTGCAAAACATTTCGTCCAGATCCACTTGGTTCCATGAAGTGACCAGGGTTACAGCGATAGGTCACTGTGTGGTTGAAGGTAAAGTCATTTTCTACATAGATCCCATTTGCGACAGGTCCAGGGTCTCCACAACTGATCACTGAAGGAAGTAGGACAAAAATGTTGCTAATGAAGCCATGTATTCTTCAGTCAAGTGGTGTTGTTCCAGCTGTATGTGTTCCATTTTTTGAAATGTCAATCTTATCTTTTCTCTTTGCTACAAGTATAAATACCTGCTGTCCTTTATATCATTGTTCACAACACATTTTACTTTGATACGTTATCACAGATAACAGATCCTTCCTTTACTTCCTTGAAACACACTCCTACTTTATTTCCTCCACCTTCCACTATCTTTTCTTCTTTTTCTCAAATTCCTGTCCGACTCTGCCAACCTAATCAATTTGAACTGTTAGATACAACAAATTTAACCTCGTGCCAACCTTGTACCTGCACAGATATCAGTTGCCCAATCCATGCGCAATAATACTTTTGAAACCTCTTTTTTTTTTTAAATAAACTCTATGGAGCTAAAGTCATTACAGATAGCATTTTCAGTGATTCAATAAGGCTACCTCAGCCGTTGAAGTCATCCTACCTGTGCAGTCTGGGGGTTGTCCCGTCCATGTCCCATTTGTTGTGCAGTGTCTGGTAGTCAGGCCTGATGTTTTGAAGCCCTCCCAACATGCATAAGCCACTGCGCTGCCGAAGGTGATGCCATCACTGAAGACAATTCGGCCGTGTGCTGGCGTGCCTGGGTTACCACATGATACCGCTGGCAATTGAGAAAATACCAATCAATGTTGATTAACCATAGTGATAATGTCAGTATGAGCAATACTGTCTTCCTGTCACTCAAGGCTGATCAGCTTTGGGCTGCGATAACAAGATTATCACTGAAGTCAGCTGTAAATAACATAAAATGTGTCCTTGAGGTAGTGAAGCTGATTAATTACTAAAGGTTGTTGGAGTGATTCCCAGCACTAAGTAGCAGATTTACAGTGTTACAGTTTTGAGCCCGAAGCCAATGGAAATACATGCTAATACATGTACAGCATCAACTATACAGTTGTGTGATAGAAACACTACACTCTCTTTCAACCTTAAGCTTTATATATCAGGATAAAATAATAATAAAAAAATCATCTGGTTATTACTGGCTCCTAAAAGTACATACACATATACAACCCCAGATGAACAAAACACATATTACACTGTATCATTATTCATACAGCACAAATTAAACTAAAATGCAAAGCTAGTAAAACTCAGTACACACAATGATTGACCTTGAAGAGCCATCTTTAATATCTGTATGACATCAGTCTCTTACTTCACTCTTCTCACACTGCGATAGTTCCTGCGTTCATAGCTTGTGAGTATTGGTTTATCCAAAGCTCTCTAAAGGTCCCATCACAACATTTCAATAAGGCTGAGGTCTGGACTTTGACCGGACAATTGATAAACGTTGATTCCTTTCTTTTTTTAGCCATTCTGTTGTAGACTTGCTGTTGTATTTGGAATCCTTGTCCTGTTGCATTAACCAATGCTTCTGCATTTAGGTTTTGATAAATTAATAGCAAAGTGAATTATATCAAATTTTTGTTGTTTTTTAAAAGCTCAGTAACAATGTTCTGATCTGTAAAATCTCAGATTAAATCTCATTATTGAAAGAGGGTGTTATATTGTTTTCATACAACTATCGCTGAGCAAAGCCTTAAAGTGCACAGAGGCCAGGCATTGCATTTCAAGGCTTGTTAGAAAGTAAAACTCTCAGTCAGCTGAAAGCTTTACAAATTCTAATATTTCTATTAAAGACAAACAGAAGGAGAATGGCTATTTATGCAGAAAGGTTACTGGTCTAATTGTGAGTCAGTAATTATGAACAATGTCCTTCTGAAGTTGTTTTGGGGAGAACAGAGTATCAGCATAGATAGCAAAAAGAGTCAATAATTTCAGAATGGCCTTGCATCATCCACTCTGCTGTGCTTTTTCACTTCTGATTAAACAGTTGTTCTACTAAAGTTAATAGTCATAAACTCCTGTTCTCAGTTTTAACAATTAAAATGAAGGTTTCCTTCTGGTACCAAGTTATATTTTCATCTGTATGTCATCATTGGCATGTCAAAGACTGTTTGTTTATTGTCACAAGTAGTTTCAGATTCAGATAGTTTGATATACTGCGAGACAGAATTGTCAGTAGAAGGCATTTAAATGCAGAGAGGAAAGGTTTAAACTAGCAATCCATTGATCTTTAGTTTGCTGGCACAGCACATTAACAGAACCAGCAGGAATTAGCAACAAGCCACAGCACATTTCACTAATAGGATCATGACAGCTGACAGTCCTTAACAATCAAACAGCTATTGATGGGATTCATTAGTTAGAACCCTTAAGAGCTCAGTCAAAGTCTGCAGCTGTTTTTGTCTGAGAGTGTTAGGGCGTGTGTTATCGTAGCAGACTATAGATGTGCATTTGTCTGGAAGCGTGTATAGATTTCTTTGTGTTTGTGTCTCAGTGATAGATGCCTCACCCTTTCTGAATCAGCTTTTAACCACTATTAGCCTAATGAAAAACAACTGTAGACAGACATAAATAATTAGCATTACACAAACATAGTCATTGGCACAGGGAAACGGACACACATCTTTAAGGTGTGTGGGTGTTTTTTTTGTTTGTTTTTTTTTTTTTAAATCTGAGACCAGAGAGCTGTATTTAGTTTTTCACATTTCATGTAAACAAGCCAAGACTCCAATGGAAAAAGACATTTCAGAGTTTGTCTGTATTACATCCAAAACACCACTGGTACAAGTCTTGTGCCCTGCTGATTTAGCTTAAAGACTCCCCCCCCTGGACAATACTTTCTTTTGTACTTAGTGAAAGTAATTTAACAACACATAGACTACAGCAATTGACATGAAATATCAAACCTGGTAGCGAACTGCATATGCATATTTCTGTCAACATGATCAATGGCTGTTTTTGCTCATTTAAATCAGTGCAGCCTTTATGCTTTTGAAGTTCTACTTTTAGCACAGTGTTGATGTTCTATGACACAGTCATGCAATCATATTCAAGTGTACACTGATACTGTATGACTCACACTTCCTAACAAGCCATCAACTGAATACTAAAACCCACATCAGAGTACACTGGAGTCATGTTGTTTTTTTTGTTTTTTTTGTTTTTACCCTAGCCAGAAAAACTTGGGTGGGAATATGGAAGGTAATACAGGCAGCAGTGTGGGATGCCAGTGTCTCTACAGCACTATGGGGATCCACTTTAATTTCCCCTTAAATCCCATGGGTTTAAAGAATGTCTCTGAAAACTGCTGCTATATAGGATGCACTTTATTAGCACAGTGCTGTAGATGATCCAGCTCAGTAAGTCAGTAGTGACACATTTCAGTCCTTTGTATCTGGAATTAGTGGGCTACACTTACATAAATAAACACACAGTTTTTAATCTCCCAATTTGTTGCTTGTTCCACAAACCCCTTACTTTATGCTAATATTTCAGTTGAGTTGCAAATATTAAAATTGTCTGCACAATGAAGACACCATGCACCTTAACTTGAAATAACTGGGGACACATTTTTAAACTTTATTTTATAGTGCTTCGTGTAATAGGTATTCTGTCTAAGAAATTATATGTATAAGCAATGAGTAAGCTTCAATTACACAATATAAACATAATGCACAATGTGTAGGGTGCAGCTTATATAATGTGCTTTAAGCCATGCTTGATTATGGATGAGTTCCTTCATGTGCGAAGTAGGCTGATGCCACTGTATGCTCTGAAGAAGAGGCTAAGCTCCTCAACTTTGGGGGATGAGCAGATTTATACTTCCACACAAAATGCAGGGAAAAGTTAATATTTCACAAAAGCACTATGGTTTTATGCAAAATGTGAACTGGCTCATTTTATAGCATTGTTCATTCTTGCCACAAGGTTTTAAGGAAACTGGTTTGGGACCCACAGATAAAAAGATAGGGGTGACTTGCCATCAAAATGTTGGATGTTTTCAAAATAGGCACTTCTAAATATGCAAAGTTGTCACATCATAGCCACTTGTTTAAAACAAGCACCAGCCTTTCATAATAAAACAGGATCAATAAAGAAGGTCTATAAATAGAATACTGTACACAACTCATAAATATCTTTTTTTACTTGAAGAAGAACTTTGATTCTCAATGCTACTAAACTGAGAGTTGTGACAAAAATAAAAAATGCTCTCCTAGTCGTTTAAAGTGTGAGCGACCGTGTAGGTTTCTAATGACTTTCTAATCATCTTTTAAAACCTGGTTTATCAGTCAGACAAATGGTCATCATCACACTTCCCACCTTGACACGCAGGCTGTGTACCACTCCATGTGCCATTTTGAAGACAAGTCCTCTCAGCTGAGCCAATCAGATTATATCCTGCTTCGCAGCTAAAACGCAGGAGGCTCTTGGTCTTGAATTCTTCCCCTCCTAGTCTGGCACCGCGGGGAGGAATTCCAGGGTCTCCGCATATTCCAGTACTTGCACCTATTGTAACAGAGCACGCATTGAGTTAATGTACCCAGTGAAACAACATGAACACACCACTGAAATAACCAAGCTCTCTCATGTAGGGCAAGACTAAAAAGATGCATATATACAGTGGAAAACACATAAAAAAATTATGTTTAGAAACAGCTGTTTTAACTTTATGTCCTACACTCCTTTAAAAGGGTTAAATAAATCTTATGTAACAAAATACTAGGAGAATATGTCTGTTACTAGTTCATAGAACCAATATGATATAAATAGTTATATATTCTTATCAGCAACATCAATTTTAAAGGATTCCTCCTGCATAAGTTGCATCAACTCAGCTTTAGATTGCAGTGACACACAAATGAACAGATGCACCCTATCATGCAAACTTTGTAAAACTGTACTTTGCATTTAGGCTATACAAAAATTGTTCCAGCATTAAATGCACTGACCGTGTCACAATTTTAGCAGCTTAAAACCCATCGGTAGGGATTTGTGAGTTTAACAGGGTACAGCTCCAAATACAAGGTCTTGCATCTCAATGAGGTCTTCAGCTGCTGGATGGTTTCTGTCCTGCTGAGTGCTCCGTTTTGAGGCCAGCAGAGTAAGCTTATTGCATTTCGGCTATTGAGACAGTAGATGCTGAGTTTGGAAATGATCAGTTTATGAATCAGAGTAAGCCTACTGCAGAGCAGCACTTAATACCATAGCTCCCACACCTTCTTATTCTTGCATGTTTCTTAAACATGCAAGCCAAGCCAAGTATTGTAATGTATACTAGAATAGCATGCAATTAGCCTGGGAAACAGGTGACTCTGAGAGCTCATGCTACATTTGCTCTGGCAGAGTGCCCCTCTCCTGTTCAAACAGATTCACACCTGGTGCTGCATGGGCCAGAATGATCACACCACTCATCTCATATAGGGTGGGTTTGATAAGACAAGACTCTACAGAGGAGCCACACTGTGGCATTTGCTCTGCATTACATCAAATGCCTTTGTTGATCTGAATGTCTGCAGGTCCACACTATTTTGGTCTGCACCCATGAAGAAATCCCACTGGAAATCAAAGATAAACTAATTAGGGGCTCAACTCTAGTTTGCATTTGTGCTTTTCTCTGGCAAATCTAGCCAAGAAGGGATTTCTTCTGAAATAATAAGACATCATTGGGGCCATTTAATTGTTTTAGAATTAAACTATTTTAATAACAATAATTTCATATCAGACTTTTCCATAATAAAGTACACATGGTTTACACGAGTTGATTGGAATAATAATTTTTAAAAATAAATGCTCCCAAGACTGTTTACAGCAAGAAGGAGATGAGAGGAAGGGCATCACAGTCATAGAGTAGCTTGTTTTTGATACGCTAGAGGTAGGTAATTACAATCAAGGATATGAACAGCTTGCTGCAGTTTTTCCTTTATTAAAATGACGAAATGATTTCAAATTATGATATCCCCTAGGTATGCTGTTTATGACTGGAAAGCTCATGCTTGATAAACTACATGTGATAATACTCAGTGCATAAAGCCTTTACTTTATGCATGGAGTTTTTGTTGTACCATATGACCTGATTTTTGTAGAACAGAACTACAAGGAAGGTTACTTTTGCTAATGCTTTCCTTGTTGACAGTGTCAACAATGCAGCTGATTTCAATTACTAATCTCTAGATGGTTGCTTTATATTCAAAAACAGCCACCCAACAGGTATTTTGTTTTCAGCAGTCTGTGGAAAAATGCACATTTTAAGTGCTGATACTTTACCAGCAGAATATCATGTTAATCATAGTTGCAGCTTTATCAACTAATTTGCTTTTACCAGTGCAGTAGGGTGGTGCCCCGCTCCACGTGCCATCCTCCTGACAGTGGCGAGTAACATTGCCCACAAGCACTCCACCAGGCAGACACGAGTACTGCAACACTGATCCATATAACCAGCTGTGGCTTCCAGAAACTACTGCATTAGGTGGTACGCCGGGGTCACCGCAGGAAATAGCTGTAGAGAGGGTGAAAGATTGGAAGTGAGAGTGTGTGTTAAGAGTGTGTGACTGCATCCAACTATAGATTCCAGATACATAACTGCATTAAGGGGTGCAGCTGGGTCAGTGTGGCAGACAGTTAGAGGGATGGGGTGACAGCAAGAGAAAGCAAGGGATTAATGCAGGTGTTTGTTGTGTTTGGTGGTGTGTCAAAGGACACAAACAACTAACAGAGAGAGAAAAAATTTTAGCCAACAACAAACCCATGTTATAATAGTTGTGCCTCAGCGCTTAGATGTGTCATTATTCTGGCATTCTAAAATGTACAATTTAACTTAAATAATTAATTTGCTTAGCTTACACAGTAGCCTATAGAGAAATGGAAAGAAAGTTTATTATTGTTGAGTTTAATTGAATTGCCAGAGAGTAAGCAAAAAGCCAATAACTCATATAAAATTAGATTTACCTCGGCTAGAAAACACAGAAAGAATCTCTACGACTACTCTGTGCTGAAAACTAGTAGAAATCATTCCTCCCCGTCAAAGCAACTGACATCAATAAAAAAAATCTGCAATTTTTTTCTTTCAATTCTGAAGAAATCTGTTTTACGGTGCACAGGTTTCTGGAGGACACAGATATGAAACTGCTCTCAATTTTCTATTTCTGCCAAATGACTTGTCCCCTGTTATCTCCCCGTACCCCCCAAATTGTATTACTCCATCCTCTCCTTGCCCCTCAGTCATCACCCCTCTCCCCCCAATTTTCAGATAAGACCTTGTTTCTTGAATGTAATGCTCAATGCACAGACACAAGTGTGTCACTAGTGTCTGCCCCTTCCTCCCTTTTGTCTGATTCCCCATCTCTACCTCTCTGTTGCTGTGTCCTCCTTCTGCGCTTCTGTTCACCTCTTTGTGTTTCTCCCTTCATCTGTGAATCAGCCTCCTTCTTTCTATCTCACTCTAGTTTAATCTCCATGTTTCTCTCAGCCAAGGCAGCTCCCTAACAAGAACATCTATTGCCTTAAGAGACACATGCTCACTTTTTTTCTGTACACACATACACACAATAATGCAGAAAGCTTTAAGCCTTTTTCCTTCATACTCTTGCCCTTTTTTATGATTACTTCACTTTCATTTTTTTACTTGATCCCCCTGCTTTTCTTCCACTTTCTTTTCCTCCTAGTCCTCATCTGGGACTTACTTACTCCTTACTCCTATTATTGCTTTTCTTGACAAATATGAAGAAAAATAAATAGTAACCCAACTGTAATGAGATTTTGGTAGACATGTTTTTGCAGAAATCCGAGAAGAATAGGCAAATCTTTTTTGTGAACACATTCTCTAAAGGGGTTGGGCATGAAGCTTTTATGACAACATGATAAATAATAAGACACCTATCCTATCATCCCCATAATGAGTCCTTAAGAATACTTAAAACTGTTGTCATTGAATTTCCTTTGGTCAATTATGCCACTTTATTCTCAAATTGGCACAATTTGAGGAGTGTTTGTCACATGTAATCTATAATAAAATCATCATAAACATAACATAGCATGCTTAATTATGCACCTAATAATGGTAAAATAGCACTACTTGTTATTTCATATTGACAATAAAAAAACTAAAGAGCCAGTTAAATATTAAAGAGTAGGTAAGTGTAGTCATCATTAAATTATGAATGCTATTGTATCTATAGGCAAACCTAAAACTTTCTTAAAACTATATGGCACTGGAAATTTACTCAAAATCCATATGCATTTAATACTTGGAATTGCAACATTTAACATTTCGTTTCCCCTCAGTTTTCAAACTTCTGTAATTAAACTGCCCAAACCCTGAAATCTTTGGATGGCATTTTGAGAACTGCTTACCAATCTGCTGAATTAAAAACTAAGGCTGAATGAGTTTTTATAATTCATTACTATCTTGATGAATAGAACAAATAGTGTCCCTAATGTCTGATTTGGAAAAATATTCAGGACTCAGTAATTATGGGTAATATAAACATATCAAACTAAATGATTTCATAATGAGTTTACCTTATGAAACATGATATTGAAGTGGTCAGTTTTGTTGTATTATTGTAGAGATCACAAATAATGATCGACTGATACATCGGCCGGCTGATATATAGGGTTGATACACATACCGATATCGATATTGTTTTATCAGCAATATTTAGATAGGCAGCAGCAGGCAGCTTTGTGTTGTTGAAGACGCTGCAGTCCACATGCAGAGCATGCCCCCTCCCCCCTGCATAGTAGTGTGAAGCCTGCAGCTTTAGCTTCAACACAGCGGTAAGTTTTAAACTTTCAAAACAAATTTTAACTGTTTAACTTAGATGAAATATTGCCATACATTTTGGAAACACAAAGTTTGTACTTCGGCAGCTGCAAACCTAGGTGCAGGCTATGTGTCCGTAGCTTATGGACATTGGTCCCACAATCAAATAATGCCAATGTTATCAATTCAGTTGGACTTTTATTTAGCAAGGCTGAGGCTTGGACACATGTCATGTGTATGTCTCTCTGGTCATTCTCTGATTTGTTTGTTATTGTTTGACAGGCTGCTGTGTCTATGAGAGAACAGCAGCTGTTCACTCGCCGGTAGTGCTCAAAACGCACATGCTGTTGTGGCTACTTTTCACCTTATACTTGTTACTTGTGTTATTTAATAGTAGCTCTTCCTTACCAATAAAAAGAAACAGATCAAATAAATCAGCGATAAGAGCCAGTCAATGAGCTGCATTTCAGTAAGAAAACAGCAATTTAAAAATGAGCTTTTACTTTTTTGTTGAGACCTACTAGTGTGGGCTGTCTTTGCACATTCGGCTCATTTTATTTTATATAGAAATATTGAAACCATGGCAGTTTAAATGAACAAATAAAGCACTTATTTCAGTAGCTACTTTTCATGTTTGTTTTCATAGCCCTGTATTGCAGGCCCTCTTAGTAGTTGTCCCAAAATAACACATGAAAACAAGAACATTTGCTTTAATTGTGTCATTTTTATTTATCAAAATCGGAATCCCTTAACGACTATCGACTAAGGCTAATGTAAAACAAACCTGTATCAGCCTTGGCCCTAAAAAAGGCATATCGGTCGATCCCTTATCACAAACAATGGAATAATCCTTCAAATCAACATAACTGACTGAATAATGCTTAATGACAATAGTCACAAATAATTTATGAAAATTAATTCATTTTTAATGGCAGGTGTTTTGTTCAACCGTTAAAAACAGCCCATAATGATGTCCTTTAAAGTACTGCTCCTAAAATACTCCAGAGGGCAATACAACTCATATGAGAATTTCTATGTCAAAGCAGACATTGTTCTCAAGTATTCCCTTTAAAGACCGGGACAGGGAATGCAATCTGAGAGGTCAACCAAATTTTAAAAAAAAACATTGTGTCCGTACCACACAGAGGACGATGTGTCAAACTGATACAGAATATTTAGGGGGGGTAGGAAAAGTAAGTTTCTTTACTTCTACTTTCTTTACTTTACTTCTACCTATAGGTTGTTTCTGCCTTCATGGACAAATTACCCATGGCATTTTTTTGTGGAGAAGGACAATCACAGTTCGTTTTGCTTTTATACACATATTTTGCCCTTACAGGTTTATGATAAAAATAGTAGAGATAATTTTGTTATCTGTACTTCTGAGTTGTCAGTTTTTCTCAATTTTCTGTCTGTACATACCTAGGCAACGAGGGATTGGTCTGTCCCAGAGTCCATCATGCTGACATGTGAGGAGTGCCGAACCCAGAAGGTAGAACCCTCGTTTGCAGTGGATTGCAACAGTTATACTATAGCTGAATACTTCAGGGTAACGTAGGCCAGACTGGCGCACACCATTCTCCACGTGGCCAGGGTCTGAACAGTTCACCACTGTGTAAAGAGCAAAATACCTTGTTAGAGTAAACTATCTATGTGGAAATATTTCCTCTTTTTTCTTTGGATCAAAACACACATGGGCAAAAAATGGCAGACAAGAGAAAAAAATTTATCACTTAATAGCTATAACAACTTCAGTTGCTTTAGTAATCATAATCCAAGAACACTTTAATTTATTCAGTACTACCTCTATAATAGACGGTCATAAAGCGAGCAGTAAATACAAGTCTTGGACACTCATTACATTGCCAGAGAAAAGTGGGGGATATGCCATGGAAGGACACAATATAGAGTTCACCCTCAGATTTTAGTTAGCGTGGGTCAAAAACAAAAAAATAGCAGAATGTACCACTCTCAACATAATGGAGCTGAACTTTTACCAAACTTCTTCCATATAGGAGGATGTGATTGGGCACTAAACCACAAATCAAATTCCTGTAAATTCAGATTGTCCTTGTTGCTCTTTTCTGCTGTTCTCTGAACTTCTCTTTTGTCACACTCTGCTCAGTTTCCTGAAGTTCTTTGTTCCCTCCTCTCTCCCCTGGTCCCTTCAGCTCCCTCTCCTCTCTGGGTGATGCCAGTCCAATAGAAGTAGAGTGTGATTTTCCACATGTCACGAGGGAAACCGACATTCACTCAAATTTAAGTCCATGGGGGAGACAGCTACGTGTATGAGTGTGGATGTGTGTACATGTGTGTTGGGCACCCTATGGGAATGAAGAAAGTTTCGGTCTCAAAATTGACAGCTGCTGCTGTGAGGGAGGGAAGGAGGGAAAGAGGGAATAAGACAGAAAATCAGGGAAAATGGAGAAGGCAAGCAAGGAAGGATGAATCTCTTCAAGAGAAAACCTATGCTTGCAGCCATGTGATATCAACTGTGTAAAATGACTGTGGAGTGTGTGTGTTTTAGTGTATTATAACTGTAATGCTACCAGAGTTCTGGAGAGATCTGTGGTGTAACAAACATGCATGGGTAACAGAGGATATGAAGTGTCTCTGGACATTCACCCAGCTGTGTGTGTGCAAGTACAAATTTGATAAATTCTTTAGAGAGATACATGCACACACTGATCTAACTGTGGCTGAATACAGCCCACTGGAAAGAGCATGTGCCTACACCACAACAATTCATTCCTTAGTTCGTATTTGGATGGTAGCAGATTCAATTCATCTGATGTAGCTGTAAGAAAATCCA
Organism: Leptatherina wallacei; assembly: GCA_028567055.1. Classification (NCBI taxonomy): domain Eukaryota; kingdom Metazoa; phylum Chordata; class Actinopteri; order Atheriniformes; family Atherinidae; genus Leptatherina; species Leptatherina wallacei. The sequence goes on from JAOXYM010000001.1 coordinate 21,909,769, forward strand.
GTCGGCAACTGCTGAATGCATCCAAAATCATAGACAGATTCTTTAAAAGTGAATATAACTGTGGAGACGCCTGGAATTTTCCACTATAGCTGTAATACATGTTTTCATAACTACTTCTCATTCTTACCATCGGTAGTGAAATAGAGGGCAAAATTATATCTTCTTCCTACATATTTTACTCTCAAGAGCGGTTTCAAAAAAATAAAGTGTTTACTGCGATGTGCGGTAAGTGAAGCTCTGTTTAAATAGATGTGATTGTGACCTTTGCAGACGGGTAGGGGGCTGCTCCACTGTCCGTTGAGTCGGCACTGAGCACGAGCATTTCCACTGAGGATGTAACCTTTATTACAGGTGAAGTTGACAACGTCATTGAGGTTAAACTCGCTGCCATTGGTCCGCCCATTGGCTGGGTTTCCTGGGTGACCACATGTAATGGCTGAGGAAAGGGAGATAAGAAAAAAGTTTAAAAAAAAAAGAAATCTGGGGTTATTGGCAGTATTTTTCTCATATTTGGGGCAACAAATATTCTTGCCCTCTATTTTTTATTTTCTTTTATTTCTTGTTTTCAAACAGAAGAAAAAGGAAACACTTTAGCTTTTCACATTAAGGAAAAAGTAAAATCATTAAACCCCTAAAAGAAACCACAATAAAACTGTTATGGTGTATACTCACGGACGCAGACAGGTGTTGTTCCAGACCACCGATGGTCTTGTTGGCAGATTCTGACTGATGTACCGATTAGACGATATCCTAACATGCACTGGTACACCACTGTGTCACGGTAACTAGAGCCATCTCCACTAATGTGGCCATTGACTATGGGATCTGGAGAGTCACAGTGACCAGCTGGAAGAATAAAAATGACAGACATTCAAACAGTGTAACAAAAGAAAAACAAAAAACCTCACTCATCAGATCCCAAGTTTTGCAGTGTTACTGAAGTTGTGAGTTTAAAACATTTGAAACCTTTCAATGAGCCAATTAAGTCATCAGTGCATGTGCAAATCATGTTCAAAGACGTCAGACCTGAACATACAGCAATTACAGATGCACAAAAGGTCTTTTAAAACCTGTGCATTTCAACAATCTACTTGTTCTGTAAATGGCCTCAAACTTTCACATCTTTTTATTTTACTTAAATCTCGTGCATTGAAAGCTCGGATGTGGGGAATGAGTCAGTTGTTTTCAATGTCACTCCAATTACAAAGAGATGAGTCACCAATGTGACTGCATTTTAAAACTCGATCATAGTTTCTGTGTATCACAATCTCACTGACACAAGTTTGTTTTTGTACTTGGCTCTTGATATGGCCGTCTTCTGAAATAATCTGATGCATGTTCTGAAATACTTATCATGTAAAATTTTAAAACACAGGTAAGTCAAAGACGCTGTTTTTATTTGTTGTTATAATTGTACAGATCTTTTGATCACGTTCTTAGACTTTACCCAGAAAAAAGACACAATATAGCTCGTGTGATTTTATCATCAATATTTCTACCTTCTCATAAAATTGTGTACATAAAGGCCTCTCTGAGTGTAAATACACAAAAATGACATGAAAAAACTGAAGATATATGCAAAAATAAAACTATTCCACACACTGACATATTCTGATTACTTCAAAGAGAAATGTCTTCACTGAACTGCAGGCATTCGAGCAATTAAAAAACTGTCTGATTAATAAAAGGCAGAGTTGGGATTAATAATAATAATATCAAAAACACAGGAAACAACTACTTGAAAATGTTCCTATCCTAAAACAAACCCAAAAAACCTTCACAGATGGAAAAGCACTTTAAATATATCCAAGGTTTTGACAGAAATGTAGATGTGTCACACAACCATAACAGCTTTTTCCTCTATTTTGCCTGCTATTGCACGTTGGCTGGCCTGTTTCTATAGGTGACTGCTACTTGCATGTGAATTCACACAGTAGTTAACTGGCGCAAGCCATTGGAAATGAAGAGCTTTGAGGTTGCTGTGATGCTTTTGTCATGTTCTATGAGAAAAGGCCATATTCCACTGCATTTACAGTCTGTGTAAAAAGAAATGTGGAAGATAATTGGAATTCACTACATTAAATATATTCAAGGGAATATTTTACTTACAGCTGTTGGGATCAATATGTCTAAAGAATAATATAAAAGTGGACTACACATAGGTTTAGAATGTATATAGTAACATATGAATGTTTGGGAACTCTTGGTCAAATATGAAATGATTTCCAAAATGAACAATTTTCATCTGTTTAAACATCATTTGATTATTTTCATTGGTCTATACCTTTTTATAGGAAGAAAAAAAAGAAAGGTGTGCCATAAAGAAAAAAGAGGGATTACAGTTTACATGTGAAGCGACACAAACTTAAAGTAAATTTTAATCGCAAAACTCAGTGTAACAAGTTTGCTAATAAAAATCCATTTTTGAAACAGAAAAAAGGAAAATCCTGAGAACTGAGCAAGACAGAACTTCTTCACCACAATCAGCACAATTCTAAAAATATAAAATTTGATCAACTACCAACTTTCTGATAAGAACATTTCAGAGCTAAAACTGGATTAAAATCAACAAATTCTGGAAGCAAACACCTTATATATACTGTTAGACAATATGGTGTCACTGTCCCTTGCTGGTATTAACCTTAACCTGTACTGAATTAATGACAAAAATTAAATGAAGAAATTGGCTTCTACAACAGGAGAATGATCCAAAAAAAACTTCCCAAAAAAATCCACAATGTACAACCTCAAGTGCTGCATGCTGAAGATTTAGCAAAGACTAAAGCCTAAACATCATCTAAACGCTGTTGAGAGACTTCCAAATGGTAGTATAAGCAGCTAGACAACAGAACTAAAAGCTTTTTGCAGAAACAATGTGTGAAAATCCCCCAAACAAGAACTGAAAGACTTTCAGCTGGCTACAAAAATCATTTACTGTAATACTGTAAGTAGAGTTGAAAATACATCCTGCCTGAGTGTTGGTGGTAAGTACTAATCAGATTGGATTAAACAGAAATGCAAAAAATGATTCAAGAGATCATTAATGTATGATGAGAATGGTCCAGGTCTTTGATATCGCTCTGACAGCTTACTATATTTCATTTCCAATTCATGTGCTTCCTCTTCTATTTTTAATAATTCACACCTTTCAGTCTATAGAATATATTTTCATTATTGATCACACTGTTCACTTTCATGCCAAGGTGACTTAGTACAGACCACAACACAATGTACATTCTATCACATTTAATGGCACTTACCTAGACATCTTGTCTCTGCACCACTCCACAGCCCATTGGCACCACATTCCCTCACATGTGACCCCACCAGTGTGTAGCCATGGTTACACATAAAGATTACAGTTGCTCCAAATGTAGTCAGTGTCCCAAGTTTGGTACCAAAGGGTGGGGATGGAAGTTCTCCACAGGAGATGACTAAACAATAGAATTAAAATTTATTACAAAAAGAAAATCCCGGTGCAAGTGTCACACATCATTACGAGGTGTCCGGTGCTGCTACATTTTCTGTGTTTACAAAAATCTTATGAAGTAAATCTATTTTGAACAAGATTCATAATCTTGAGACAAAACTGAATGTAAGGTTTTAAAACTTTATTTTCAAAGACTTACCGGCTAAGTAACATTTAAGTTAAATAATTATTGTTTTTGTTTTTATTTAAATATCCTTATAGACGCTGTCTTGAAGTCACTGGTTAGCTTGAAGAATACAGTGGTCACTTCTGTTATATTGACAAATAAAGCTGCCTGCAGTATTTAAATAAGCTACTATAGTGGACAAAAAATATAATTAAAAGAAACCCTAGCCTGACAGATTTGAATTCTTAATGATAAATCAAACTTTTTTTAAGTGTACACACTTCACTTTTACATTGGCATACCATATATTATGCAACATTAAGAAATTCTGTATCAGAAAGTTTTCAAAGCTGCAATTTCTCTCTTAACATCTCCTTATGAAATAAGCAGCAAAGGCACATTGCAGAGTAGCTCTGTATATGAAAAGACAGTATTTCACCACTGCTGACATATATACCCTACATTTCGAAAGCTCAGGCTGCATTCTGCTTTAAACAGTTATCGTAGTCCCAAGATAATGTGCAGTGGTTAATATCCTGGGGCACTTGGAAACACATATAGCCCTGTTAACTCATCAAAAAGAAGCAGTAGCAAGGGAAATTGATAAACACATGCACACACATTCAAGCTAATACAGAAAGCAGCCCCCTCTCAGACTGTCCCTTCTCTATTGTCAGAAATATTAGATCTGTGCCATGATTCTACCAAACCACTATTTTTTTATAGCAAAAACTCTAACTCTATTAGAAGGAAAAAACTTTTTCGTAAGAATTTCACCAGCTGTTTTATTTGTTCCCTTGTGGGTTTGTTATTCTGATAACCATTACATGACACACTGGGGAAGAAACTGCAATGTTTTGTTCTTTTGTTATTCTTTTTGTGTGCTGGATCATATTATTGGACCAATCATTGTATGTGTGAGTGTGTCGGGCATATTTTCTATCTCTTGTCTGATAAGGTTGGCTTTTCCCGACCATGAATGTTGTTGACCGAGGTCACTAAGATAATATCTCTGTATTTGTTCACTAGAGAGTACAAACATCTTACAGTTAATTCATGCATATGATGAGCTTCTCTATATACAGTAGATAACACACATATGTTTCAACACTGTTTATCCCTGTGTGTCTGTCCTCATGAATATGCTCAAGCACTCAAAATACACCAACAGAGTTAAGTTTTTATCTTTCAAAGGTAAGGTGATAAGATGGTTCTGAGTAAAAGTAAATTTCACTGTAGCATCTCAAAATAGTATCTACAGCTATTCTTTTACTGAAGAGTCACATTGGCGTTGATGAATGTACATATGAAGACTTACTCTTGCAAGTTGCTGGTTCATCTGACCCCTCCCAGGTGCCATTGGCGAGACAGCGAAAAGTCCGATGCCCAACACCCAAATAGTACCCTGCTGAGCACTCCAACATCACCATAGAACCAAAGTCTCCTAGCCTACCAGAGAGCAGGCGATAGGTCATGTGATCTGACAAGATGCCTTCAATGCTGGAGCAATGCACCGCTGTGGAAAAAACAAAAAAGGGGGGGGGTTCAATTCCTGCAAGACCTTATCAACGCAATGTCAATGTTAAAGGTGACATATTATGACAAAGTAACTTTTTTCTGTGCTTGGTAGCATACTATCTGGGTGTCAGGAGTCACTACCAACTCAAACTTCCCCTTTGGTCTGAAAATATGTTATTCAGTGATTAGCCCATTAACAGAGAAAAAGTATGACACAACTTTCAAGTCAATGTTGCTGTTAAGCCTCCCTACCCTCATTTCTCCTGACTTCTAAACATGCTATCTCATAGTTGGGAATTTCAGAATCTATTGATCTTGCTCTTTGCTTCACTAATACTTATAAATTCTCACCAGCAAACAACTTAAGAAATAAATGAGTTAATAAAGCTCTATCAGTAATTCTTTCAAGATTTTTTTTTTTATCCAGACAAGGAAATCAAACTTATAACTAGTGTTTTTAAATGTTTTCCCATTGGCTAGATGTTCTGATTTGCAATTTACTATTAAATGGAATGACCTCCACCATTAGAAATACAAACTTCAGTCAAAAGTAAGCCATATTAGCAGTAGTTCAAGAGGGAAAAAAATAGACCACCAGTGAAGCAAAAGATTTATGGAGTCAACTGGATGAATTATTTCCTGAATTTTGAATTATCAACGAAGCTGCAACACTATGAACTGCAGATGATGTATTTTAGAATAAAAGTCAGCCAAATATTTCTTTTAATCATTTTGGTAAATGAAAGTGCCTGTTTGATTTACTATTTTCCCTAGTATTAGTGGATCATATAACACCAGTCCTCAGATCTTTACACTGGCTTCCTGTTTGTCAAAGAATCAACTTCAAAATCCTGC